>BLSH010098865.1:408318-441631 GCA_018402905.1 Glandirana rugosa | reverse complement strand
CTCAGGTAAGTAAGTCACAATCGCAGCGACGTAGTCCCCCCAAAAGAACAGAGGTAGCTGTAGTTTCTACGGATGAACGTGTAAGGCTAAACCCGTGTTGTAGTCGCGAAGGAGGCGAAACGACACCCTCTCCTCGTTATAATTAAACGCCACAATGGGAAACCAGATTGAAGGTGAATCGTCCAAAAGTGGTTCCACAACCGGGGCCAGGACCGTAAAGACGCGGTTGCTACCTAACGACAGGACCCTATAAACCTGCTGGATTTTTAATATTTCTTCTGACGCGATTGGGACTATTTACGATTTAGGGACACATGTGTCGACGTTGTTATTTCACACTAAAGAGGTGGAGTTTATGTTTAATTTGTTTTTATTTCGACGCGAACACTCCCCTATATTTCGTTTTTTGCACACATTCATTTGTCACAGGCATTGAGTGGAGGTCTTGTTCACTGTTGGACTCGTGTGACACATGTAGATTCACCTTTTTGGAGTATTCGATTAATGGATTTTATGTTGTTTCCAAGATTGGACTTAATTTGATCACCGTCACTGGTTCTTATTGATTTGTTCTAGTTACGGACACTGTTTACTTACACACGTTTTTTGCTTTATATCCCCTCACAAGCGCAGCTTTATTTTTGTTTAATTTGTATTTGAGGTGGAGAAATCACACTTTATTGTTGCAGCTGTGTACACAGGGATTTAGCATTTATCAGGGTTAGCGCAGTCTTCTTTATAATTTTTAGGTCGTCCAAATATCCCAGGACAGCAATCCATCGTTGGCGCAGAAATGCCAGGACCGGGGCCAACACCTTGGTGAAAACCTGCTAAGTGGAAGTTAGACCAAAGGGTAACACCGCAAATTAATATTGCTCCTCTCCCACAGCAAAGCGGAGGAAGCGCTGATGTTGTGCCCAAATCGGAATGTGCAAGTAGGCATCTTTGATGTCGATGGAGACAAGAAAACCCCCCTGATGCAGCGACGCTAACACTGAATGAATGGACTCCATCCTGAACTTCTGGACCCTCACAAAGCAATTTAGAGCTTCGAGGTCCAGAATCGGCCGCACAGTACCCTTCTTCTTGGGGAGCGTGAATAGGTTTGAATAGAACACCCGAAACTGTTCCACGTCCGGAACGGGAATGATCACCCCTTGAAGCAACAAGTCCCGTACCACACCCGAGAGGGCTAACAAGCGTTCCGGGGACAGGTGCACGTTGGACGGGAAAAACCTGTTTGGGGGCAAAGACTGGAACTCTATCTTGTACCCGGACAGGATCACTTAGTGGACCCACTTGTCAGTAATCAATGAGGTCCACGGGCCCGGAAATCGTCAAAGATGTCCCCCCACCCCAGAACCGGGTGAGGGCGCTCCTTCAGGCTGAAGGGGTCTTATCTGCGGAGTTAGAAAAACCCGCTCTTGGTGTACCAGGCCAGAATCGCTTGGAGCCTCTCGAAGAGGGTTTGAAGGGCTTTGAACCCTTGTCAGTGGACTCTGAGGGACAAAAAAACTTCCTATGAGCCGAGGAGGGGCCCCGCTTATGGCGAGGTTCTTTTCCCTTTTTTGTCTGGGGCAAGAAAGCACTCTTCCCCCCGTGACACTTTTTATGATGTTGTCCAGAGTGGCCCCAAACAGATGATCACCTTGAAAAGGCAAGTCAGTTAGGGCATTTTTTAGAAGTACAGTTTACCGACCAGTGCTTAAGCCCCAAGCACCACCACCAAAACGGACAGCTTAGAGAGCAATGGAGCTGCGTCTAACAAAGCATCGCAGACAAACTGCAATCTCTGGACCAACTAGTCCGCCAATTCAGCGAAAGCAGGAGGGAACTGCTCTCCCTCCATATCGCGGCGCAACAGTTTCATCCACTCGGCCATGGTCTGAGACACCAGAGCCACGGTCAGCACCGGCCTAAGTAACGAGCCCGCAATAGTGAACATGTGCGGCCCAGAGCCTCCGCCTTCCGGTCAGCCGAATCTTTAACCGGTTCCCGACTGTGTACTGTATATTTACTGCTGCAGAGTGGCGCTGTCTCTCGAATCACCGTATATAAGCGGAGATTTGCGTGCGTGCAGCTAGGGGGAGAGAGCGCTTCGTGCCAGCGTGCTCTTGTGCCCACCGCACTCTGCAGAAGTGTGCTCACAGCTCGGGTGGACCCGATGTCCACCGGCGAGCTTCCATAATTTGCCAGAGGGAAAGGGTGGGAAACACGGCAGTTCCCCGCTCTGTCACTGGGCATGTAAGAGATCTACTGATCCCTGTCTCTGGGATCAGTTAGATCTCTTATGCCCAGCCCCCACACAGTTAGAACATGCCTAGGGAACACAGTTAACCCCTTCACTGCCCCCTGAAGTTTAACCCCTTCACTGCCAATGACATTTATACAGTACCCAGTGTACATATAAATTTCTGATCGCTGTAAAAATGGCATTGGTCCCAAAAAAAGTATCAAAAATGTCCGACATGTCTGCCGCAATATCAAAGTCCTGATAAAAAAAAAAAAAAATTGCAGATTGCCGCCATTACTAGTAGAAAAAAATATGTAAAAATGCCATAAATTAATTCTCATGGTTTGTAAATGCAGCAACTTTTGCGCAAACCAATTAACTGGTTCCCCACCGCGCGCCGTCTTTTCACGGCGGCAGTCGGGGAGCCCTGCGCGAATCGCCGTAAATAAGCGGCGATTCGCAATTGGCCACCAGGGGGGGCGCACGCGCACCCGCCGCACTCCTGGGGAGTGTGCACGCGGCTCGGGCGGACCCGATGTCCGCCGGCGAGCCGCGATGAGTGGCTACAGGGAAAAGAACGGGGAACCGCCGATGTAAACACGGCGGTTCCCCGCCCTGTCACTGGGGCATGAGAGATCTACTGATCCCTGTCACTGGGATCAGTTAGATCTCTCATGCCCATGTTAGCCCAACCCCCCCACAGTAAGAACACACCCAGGGAACACAGTTAACCCCTAGCTCTCCCTCTGCAGGTTAACCCCTTCACTGCCAATGACATTTATACAGTAATCAGTGGACATTTAAATTTCTGATCGCTGTATAAATGTCATTGGTCCCAAAAAAGTGTCAAAATGTTCAGACATGTCCCCCCCAATATCGCATTACCGCTAAAAATCGCAGATCGTCGCCATTACTAGTAAAAAAAAAAAATAAATAAATAAAAACCCCAGAAATTAATTCTCACCATCCGTAAACGCGGCCACTTTTGCGCAAACCAATCAATAAACGCCGATTGCGATTTTTTTTATCACAAATATGAGGAATTATATAAATCGGCCAAAAACGATGAAAAAAAATGTTTTTTATATTTTTTTTTTGGATTTGAATTTTAGCAAAAAGTAAGAAATTTGGGTTTTTTTGCAAAATGGTCGCTCTTCTTTTGTTTATAGCGGTGATAAGAAATGACGCAGAGGCGATCAAATACCACCAAAAGAAAGCTCTATTTGTGGGAAAAAAAGGACGCAAATTTTGTTTGGGTACAACGTCGCACGACCGCGCAATTGTCAGTTAAAGCGACGCAGCGCCGAATCGCAAAAAGTGCTCTGGTCCTAAAGTGCGAAATTCTTCCGGGGCTGAAGTGGTTAATAAACGCCGACTGCGATTTCTTTTACCAAAAATATGAGGAAGAATAGGACTCGGCCAAAACCGATGAATACATTTTGTTTTTTTATATTCTTTTTGGATTTGTATTTTAGCAAAAAGTAAGAAATATTGTTTTTTTGCAAAATTGTCGCTTTTTTTTGTTTATATTGATCAGAAATGACGCAAAGGTGACCAAACACCACCAAAAGAAAGCTCTATTTGTGGGAAAAAAGGACGCAAATTTAGTTTGGGTACGTCGTTGCACGACCGTGCAATTGTCAGTTAAAGCGATGCATTGCCGAATCGTAAAAAGTGCCTTGGTCCTACAGTGGGAAATCCTTCCGGGGGTGAAGCGGTTAAAAGGCAAAGGGGACCACCACAGGAGGAGTAGTCCATTTTTTGAGGTGGCTCTCCTCGAAGAGATTGCACAAAGTTTTGAGACCACAAAGGGGCACTTCAGACGTTCCCATTCTTTATAGACAAATTTGTCAAAATAGGCGGGATAAGGAAACACCTTTGCCGTGCGAGACGGCTTGTGAGTGCCAAATTGAACGGGCACCTCCGCTGCAGCCTCCATTTTTAAAGTTTCCCGCACAGATGTAATCAGTGCCTTCACTGGTGCCTTTTCCTACGCAGCCCCAGGGGCAGAGGAATCATCCTCACTGTATGAGGCATCAGGGACCGTGGCCACAAGCCTCGCAGGGCGGGCCCCGTCCGCAGTGGCAGAGTCAGATTACAGATCTGACGAGAGACGAAGCAGGGGATGGTGGGGGCCGTTTTTTGCTAGGCCACCGCAAGCCACCTCCACCCGGTACACAAAGGACTCGAGGACAACCGTCAGCACATCCAGGGATGGCTGGGACCCAGGTGGGGAAATCTGATGCCGAGACTCCATAAAAATGGGAAGGCACCGCACCAAGTGTAACCACTGGTCTGGGACACCCCCGCACTGGTAAAATCTCCGGTTCACCAGGACACCCAACAGCCTGCAGCAGAGAGAAGAGGGGACCCCACCAGACACCACCCCGCCGATGTAGCACTTGCTGCCTCAGAGGTAGAGCTGCAACCATGCAGCGTTCCGGGAGGAAGAATCCAGGTGTCAGACACCGGGATACAGAGGAGGGGCTTGTCTCTGCCAAAAAAAACGCTGTCTCAGGCTCCACAGTAATGGCTGCTGCTGCTAAGCACCTGTATCATGGCCGCCGAGCTACACAAACACGGCCGCCGGCCATGGGAAACTGCATGTCTGCAGTTCCAGAGGCCATGGCTACAACAAAATGGCTGCCTGCTGCACAAACGTGGCTCCACAGGATCCAGGGAGGACCCTGACACCCGGCCAGCATGTCTCCTATAAGGAGAGGGAACAGGGAACTCACCCCCTGGGGTTAACCAGGAGCCCCCCTCTGCACGGTAAGCCAGCACCAGTGCCACAGTACTGTCCCCACAGGCCCGAGGCCTATCCCAGATGGCGGGGGGAGGGAGGGGAGACTCACTAGAAAGGTCCCTGGGGACCCTCCACCCCAGGGAGTGGGGGTGCATGGAAAGGAGGTGAACCCGCCGGACCGACCGACCCAGGGAGGGGCCCGCATCCACCACACAATCCCAGGGGCAAATGGGGGGACATGCACTCACCACACCTGAACTGCACAGGCACCGCTCCAGACAGGACCTCCTCACCAGCAAAGTGGGGGGCTGTCGGCCATGAGGGACGCTGCAAAGCGGGCCTGGACTGGGTCGTATGCGACCTCGCGAGGCATTTAACTCGGAGGGCCAGCCCCCATTACAGCCGACCTAGCGCGTAGCTGTGGTCTGCACGCAATTGCTGGACAGTCTGGGGAGACCACTGGATATTTAGTGACCAGCCTGTTGCCCAGCCTGGCAGTTGCTTGCAGATCTCACTGGAGAAGAATTCCTCTAAAAAAAAAAAAATTGCCGGGATTGGAGATCCCCAGCAGGGAACTAAGTACTATAGCAGAGAAGGGGGTGTATAAGACCTAGGATTGACCATAGGTGTAGCAAAGTCTTTTTTCTGCCTAGTGTCCTACTCCTGGTGATGTCTAAGGAAGCGCTGTATCTGTCAATGAACGTAAGAGAAACTTCATTACTAAGGTGGTGGGGGCAGATCACACTGGTTTTATGCCAGGATGATGTGCACATATTAATCTTAGGCTTTTTTTTTGTTAATTTACAAGTCACCCACAACAAGGCGGATAGTAGGGTAATCGCGTCACTAGACACAAAAAAGGCCTCATTCAGTGGAATGGGCATATCTTCTCCAAGTGTTGGAGTGTGATTTATTTCCTGGGTGAAGCTGTTATACTGTGAGCCTAAGGTTTGCATTAGAATTAATGGGCTTATCTCAGAGGCATTTGCTATACATAGGGGAACTAGGCAAGGGTGTCCTCTGTCTCCCCTCTTATTTGCATTGGCTATTGAGCCCCTGGCTACGAATTTAAGAGAGGGTGACAGAGTCCAGGGCCTCCGTATAGGAGAGCTGGAGGCATGTGTCCTTATATGCAGATGATCTGTGATTATATTGGAGGGATTCCCAGGGTTCTTTACTTACAGCCTTTTCGCTTGTCCAGGAATTTGGTGATTACTCATGGTTCAGAATAAACTGGGCAAAATCGACACTGTTCCCGCTAGATGGCCAACAGATTTTGAGGCCCATTGGAGGAGGTCCTTTAGTGCTCTCAGATAAATATAAGTATCTGGGAATTACTATTCAACTCTCGGTAGATTCATATATGGAAAATAATTTGTGGCCTAATCAATACATTTAAGGGAAAGGCGCAACAATGGAAAGATCTTCCTTTAACTTTATTGGGAAGGATAAATCTCTATGTTTTAGCCAATGCCACTGTGTATGTCTCTAAGAAAATGTTTCTATATATTAATTTGTTGATTACTTCCTTTTTATGGGGATCTAAGCCTCCTAGGGTGTCCCTGCAAAGATTACAGCTTTCGGTGATTAGAGGAGGTTTGGCCTTACCGGATTTGCGTATGTACTACCTTTCTTTGCAGTTGGTATATGTGCGTTGGAGAATGTTCCCTCAGCTGAATAACGCAGCTAAGGCAATTGAGGCAGCATTGGCTACGTCATATGAGGCACTGTTAAATTTATTTTATAGGGAAGAGGTGCCATCAGAAAGGGGTAAGCTGTAAACGATTCTTAGGATATGGTTGCAACAGGTGAGGGATATTGCTTTGTTCATGTCTTCAGATGTACCAATCTGGTTTAATGCCAATTTAGGGGATATAATAATGTATTTATAAGATACTGGACAGGTCTCGGTGGGCACATGGAGTGAAGTATGCTCATCAGTTATTTGGTGCGGACAAGCTTAACCACTTGCGGACTGCTCAATGTTTTACAGCAGCAGGTTGGCTTGGCTGTACAAACCAACGTTATGGAACTCCGGCCACGCATGCGCAATTTATGGGCGACCCGCGATTGCCTACTACAGAGGCAGAAAAGGGGTCTACCGATGTAAACACGGCAGATCCCCATTCTGTCAGTGGACATGTCACCGATCTACTGTTCCCAGTGATCGGGAACAGTCAGATCTGTCATGTCCCTGCCAGCCCAGCTCCCACACAGTGAGGGAACACAGTTAACCCCTTGATGGCCCCTACAGTTTAACCCCTTCCCTGCAGATGACATTTATACAGTAATCAGTGGCTATTTAAAGCTCTGATCGCTGTATAAATGTCATTAGTCCCCAAAAAAGTGTCAAACGTTTACAATCTGTCCGCCGCAATGTCGCAGTCCTGATAAAAATGGCAGATCGCCACCATTACTAGTAAAAAAAACAAAAACCTTAGTTAGACTTACTGGTGACGGTATTTCTAAGAGCCTTTCGGGACAGCACCATGGAGAGAGCGCAGCTCCACCTCTTTCAGGAAACACTGCCGTGTCAATGCCCCTTTAAAAGCGGCTGCTTCCACCATGCCATCAGTCGTTCCACAGTTTTCCTCCGACATGCTGGAAGATATAAATCAGAGACATCATATGCAAGTTTAGATATACATATCCCCCCAAAAACTAGGGCGGGAAGTAGCTGCTGTCCTGAAAGGCTCTTAGAAATACCGTCACCGGTAAGTCTAAGGTTTTTCTCCTCTCGTCTTTCAGGACATCACCATGGAGATGATCACCAAGCACTTACTTCAGGGTGGGACCACAGTTTGCAGGACCTTTCTCCCGAAGGACTGATCTGCTGCCGACACGAGATCCAGCCTGTAGTGTCTCATGAAGGTAGAGAAGCTGGACCAAGTGGCTGCCTTACAGATCTGCTCCGGCGAGGCCCCTGCCTTCTCAGCCCAGGAAGTTGCCACTGCCCTTGTGGAGTGTGGCAACACTCCCACTGGTGGCTCTTTGCCACTAGCCAGATAACCTTCTTTTATTGCCTGCTTTAGCCACATGGCTAGGGTGCTTTTTGATGCCCTCTCCAACGTAAGGGGCTCCTGAGGACAGGACAAACAGAGATGATGATTTCCTTAGGTCTTTTGTCACCTCTAGATACTTAAGAAGGCATCTCCTGACATCCAAGGTATGGAAAGCTTCCTCACCTGGCCCCGATGGTTTAGAGCAGAAAGTTGGAAGTACAATTTCCTGCGTGCGATGGAATGCCGAGGCTACTTTAGGGAGAAATCCCGGGTCTGTCTTAAAGATGATTCTGTCCTCGTGGCATCTGAAGAAAGGCTCTGCCGTAGATAAGGCTTGCAATTCACTAATCCTACGAGCCGTGGTCACCGCCACCAGGAGAAAGCTTTTTAACGTAAGGTAGCTCAATGAAGCCTGTTCCAAAGGTTCAAATGGACTCTTAGTAAGGCCTTGCAAAACTAAGGATAAATCCCAGCTTGGGAAAATTTTAACTGCTATTGGCCTAACCCTGGCCAAAGCTTTGAAAAAACGAACTATCAATAGTTCCTTAGATAGGGTTTTCTCTAGGAACACCGATAGTGCAGCTACCTCTGTTTTGAGCGTACTTGCTGCCAAACCTTTCTCCATGCCTTCCTGGAGAAATTCCAAAACTGAAATTACACTCTTTAAAACAAAGTTTTTTTCTGGAACACCAAGAATTGTAGCATTTCCAGACTTTAAGATATATGGATCTAGTAACCTCCTTCCGGCTTGCCAACAGAGTGTCAATCAGTCTCTTTGACATGCCCTTTCGTTTCAGAAGGTCCTCTTCAGAAACCAAGCTGTTAATTTGAGGTGAGCTGGGTCTGGGTGAAACAAGCCTTCTTGACTCAGGAGATCCTTCCTGACCGGTAACCTCCATGGAGGCATCACTGTCAGCTCTAGGAGACTGGCAAACCAGGGTCTTTTGGGCCAGAAGGGTGCAATCAAGATTAGGTCTGTCTCTTCCCTTCTGAACTTTTCTACTACTTGTGGGATTAACTGTAGTGGAAGAAAGGTGTAGGACAAATGGCACTCCCACCTGTGGGCCAGCGCATCTAGCCCCACTGCCTTGTCCTCCCTCCTTTAGGGAAAAGATTTTCTGAGGCTTCGTGTTGTCTTGATTTGCGAATAAGTCCACCTCTGGATGACCCCACTCCTCTACAATCATCCCGAATACCTCTTGATGGAGCACCCATTCTGATTCAGGTTGTGCGACCCTTTTAAGTGGACTGCCGACCGTGAGGTCAGATTTCTCTCTGCCCAGGAGAGGATCCGGGAGGTCAGATCCATTAGCGAACTGCTCCTGGTCCCTCCCTGCTTCGTGAGGTATAGGACTGCTGTCATATTGTCTGACAGCACCAAAACATGTTGGTTCTTTAAGGGCTGCTGAAAAGAAAGAATGCTTAGATGAACCGCCTTCAGTTCCCTCCAATTTGAAGACTTTCTGCTGTCTGCTCTTGACCACTCGCCTTGAGCAGACCACTCCCCCATGTGTGCTCCCCAAGCACTTGCATCCGTTGTTAGGTGATGTGTTGGAGAAAAGCACCAAGGCAGCCCCTCTGAGATTTTTCCGGTCTGCACACCACCAAAGGGACCTCTTTGCTTTTGCGCTCAGCCTCATTTTCTTCTCCAGAGGCTGCTGATGGGACCACTTTTTTTAGAATGTCCCATTGAACCTGCTGGGCGTGAAACCTGGCCCATTGGACCGCCGGAATTGTTGCTGTGAATAATCCCAGCGCCGACATTACTTCTCTTACTGTAATTTGCAGGTTGGACTGTATCATCTTCAAGACCTGTTGTATCTTCTCCAATTTTTCCTCCGGGAGAAAAATTCTCTGACATCTCGAATCTATCTCGTACCTCAGAAAACGTAACTGCTGTGTGGGTATTAGGTTCGACTTCTGATGATTTATTAGCCAACCGAGCTTGCCTAGGTGCGACAAGGTTATTTGCAAATCCGTCGATACTCTCTCTTCCGACTCTGCGAAAAGCAGCAGATTGTCGAGGTATGGCACTATCAAAATTCCTCTCATCCTCAGGGGCTCCAGGGCTTCTGCCAACACTTTTCAGCAGTCCTTTGTAGGACTGCTGAAAATGACGAATTATTTTTCGCCGCCACCACCTTCTTTTGTGGGAAGGCTTTCTTTTTATCCGCCGTACGATCTAAGACGGATTCCAACTCTTGTCCAAAGAGCAGGTGCCCTGTGAATGGTATTCCACACAACTTGACCTTTGAAGCAGAATCCCCTGACCAAGTTTTAAGCCACAAGGCTCTTCTTGCCGAATTGATAAGGGCCGATGATCTCGCTGTCATCCTGATAAATATATGGCGGATGCATCGGCAGAATCTAACAGCTCTAAGGAGTGTAGGGAAGGACTCCAGTAGATTCTTCCTGGAAGTGCCTGCCACCACATGCCCCTGCAGCTTCTCAATCCAAAACTCCAAATGTCTTGCCACCACTGTGGCAGCCATGGCTGGCTTAAGATTGGGCAAGGAAGAATCCCAAGCTTTTTTGAGAAGGGAATCTGCTCTTTTGTCCATAGCATCCTTGAGGACCCCCATATCCTCAAAAGCTAGGTCAGTTTTCCTAGAAACTTGAGAAAAGGCTGCATCAATTTTTGGTCTTTTATTCCACACACAACTCTTCCTCATCAAATGGAAATCGCCTCTTCTGGAGAAGAACTGACCCCTTTCTGGTTCATTCCATTCTTTTTTGATGGTATCCGTTAGGACCTTATGCACTGGGAATACCCTGTGCTTTGTGCCTTCTAAGCCCCGATACATCTTATCGTGTACCGATAAGTGTGTTTTCTCCTCCTGAATCTGGAGCGTGGAGTAAATGGCTTTGAGAAGCTCTTCTACCTCTTCCAGGGAAAGCTTGTAGCGAGAGGATTTGCTGCCCTCTTCAAACTCTTCCTCTTCTGAGTCCTCTACAGAATAAGGAATGCTACATCTTTCTTCCTCTGAATCCTCCTCCTCTTGACCAGAGATGGATGGCAGAAGTTCGGATAGTGGGCTCCGGCTCCGTCCAGACCCCTTTTTGACCAGGGACCTCACTGACCCCAAAGTATCCACCAGTTCCTTCCTCACAGAAGAAAGCAGGTCTTTACACTCTTGTGAGGTCTTTTCCTTTACGAGGCCTGCAATGCAGGACCTACAAAGGACCTTGGACCAGGAGTCGCTTAGGGGGTTTTTACAAGAGGGACACTTCCTCCCGAGGGCCTTCTCAGATTTGGCAGTGGCTTTGCCCTATAAGACAAAAAGAAACAATAAGCTAGTAAACCCCTCTTCCAGAACCTGAGCCTAGAGGGATACACCCACCACAAAAGAGAGAGAGACCGGGTGGAAGAAGAGCCCCCTCCAGAGCCTTACCCTTGCTGTGCTGTTAGAAGGAAGTAAACTTCCAACAGACAGCTGCAGGCTTTAAGTCACCGAACAAAACAACACAGCCCAAAAGCAAGATAAGAGGCTACTACTGAACCTCTCTTACCTGGGCCTGGCTGGAATTAGGAGCGCCTGCATCCGCCATCTCCACGACCTGGACCTCCATTGCCGCACCACAGCGATCGTTCGTGGTTTCTTTTTAAATAAACCCTCCTTCCCGCGTCTCCACATTTTGGAACCAGAAGGAAGCCCCAGCCAGAGAACCTGCCCCCTCCTCCTGCGTTCCAGCGGCGGGAACTACTCGCCGCTACGCCCACGCCGGAAGTCCCGCCCCCCGGAAGCAGCGTCACCCGCTGCTCCGGGATCCAGTCCGATATACCGAGTCCCTGCTTGGTATACACACAACCGCGGCCCTGGACTCCAGGAGCAGGCACTCCCAGCTGGCTATCACTCCTATGAGCCAGAAGAGGAGAGGACACCGGAACACCCCCTGCTCGATCAAGGAGGTGCTGGGCTGGTCCAAGGTACCTTTTTCCCCCGGGAGACTACTTCCTACAACACAGAGCGCAGCTCCCTCTCTTAGTTCCCCAGCAATGCTTCCACCATGACGGAGGAAACACAAAGACTGATGGCATGGTGGAAGCAGCCGCTTTTAAAGGGGCGTTGACACGGCAGTGTTTCCTGAAAGAGGTGGAGCTGTGCTCTCTCCATGATGCGGTCCTGAAAGGCGAGAGGAGAAAAAGCCATAAATCTATTCCCATAGTTTGTGGACGTGATAACTTTTGCGCAACACAATATACACCTATTGCGATTTTATTTACCAAAAATATGTAGAAGAATATATATCGGCCTAAACTAAGGAAGAAATTTGTTTTACTTTTTTTTGGATATTATAGCAAAAATTAAATTTTTTTTTTTCAAAATTGCCGCTCTTTTTGTTTATAGCGCAAAAAATAAACGCATAGGTGATCAAATACCACCAAAAGAAATCTAAAAAAAAAAAAAAAGACAATTTTGTTTGGGTACAACGTCTCACGACCGCGCAATTGTCAGTTAAAGCGACACAGTGCCGAATCACAAAAAGTGTTCTGGTGAGGAAGGGGGTAAATCCTTCCGGGGTTTAAGTGGTTAAACCCTTTTCCCAATTGCAGGTGGAATGGAGTATACCCAGTATGTGCAACTTGAACATGCCGCATTGTCCCAATATGGTTCAGGTGATGTGCCCCTTGCTTAAAAGCGGTTGTCTACCCAGTAAAAAAAAAATAAATCTGCAAGACAATAGCGTAATGAGCTAGTATGCACTGCATACTAGCTCATTATGAAATACTCACCTTGAAACGAAGATCCGACCGGGCTGCTCGGTCCCATCTGTGGGAGTGGACATCTTCCTTTGGATCTTGCTTCCGGGTAATCGGCTCCGGCGCTGTGACTGGCCGAAGCCGCAAGACGTCACTATGTGCCGAGCCTTTGCCGGAACATACACGGTGCATGCGCCGTGACGCCACAGCTGCTTGGAGGGGGAATATCTCCTAAACCTTACAGGTTTAGGAGATATTCATTTTACCTACAGGTAAGCCTTATTATAGGCTTACTTGTAGGTAAAATACCTCTAAAGGGATTCATTCAAAAGTGGAAGCACTTTTGTTGCAGGATGAACATACCAAGCTGGTTTCCAACTATTACTCGGAAATAGACTTTGACGAAAATAGGCAATGTCATAAAGCACGAGAACAGTGGATGGAGGTAGTGTCTGATCTGATGGAGGAAATGTGGGATGAGGTTCTTGAGAGTTATGTCAGTACTGGTATTTCATCCAGGGACAAACTGATACAACTAATGCATTTACATTACACACCACAATGTCTCTTTAAAATGAGAAAAGGATACAGATAGGAATCAAATGTCAGACCAGTATTGGATCATTTATACATCTGGTATGGGAGTGTCCCAGGATTAGATCCCTATATTCAAAAGGTACCAAATTTATATCCGATACCTTTGCTTTGCCAAATATATGCTGTCCTCTGGTATGGCTTTTGGGGGTGCTGGAGGATGAAACAATGAATAAAGCAACTAAGCTTTTCTTGTGGCTCCTATACTTCTATGTCAGAACATTGAGAGCAATAAATTGGATAAGTACTACTACCCTTGAAGTAATGGCAAAGAAAAAAAATCATGGCTGCAGCTCGTCAACAGAGAATATTTTGATGGAGCAAAAATAATGCTACTACAGGACCTTTCTAAACATACTTTGTATTTAAGAAAAGCGTGAAGCCCCTGTTGGATGTACTGAGAGAAAGGAAAATTTTATATAAATGGAGGTTTCCTTTCCAGATCTTAGGATATCACAATGGGAAAAAGGCTACATTTCAAGATATTGAGGATCTCCCGGACTTTGTGAAAATTCTTCAGCTTCCTGAAGTGGGACTGCCACAATGGCCCCGAACATATAGGGATTAACCTATGAGGCGTGACAAGAGAAAATTAACTCTTCTTTGTTTTTTGGAGACAAGAGGAAAAGAAAGTAGTAAAATAAAAAACACAGGCTTAGGGTAATTTGTGCAGTCAATCTAGTGGAAGTTCCTCTATACCCCCCAGTTAGGGAGCTTACAGTAGGGTTGACAGTCAATTAGTAAAAGGGATAGACGTTTGATTGTAAGACTGTGGAGTGTGTGAGTGACTAAGGGGGATATTGTAAAGGGGGGAGTAAGTGTATTTGGGGCGGGGGTGTTTTTTTTTTCTTATGGGCCCGTTAAGTTCTGCTCCTTTAACCTTAGAGGATTGAACTCCCCAACTACAGTCAGGTCCATAAATATTGGGACATCGACACAATTCTAATCTTTTTGGCTCTATACACCACCACAATGGATTTGAAACTAAATGAACAAGATGTGCTTTACCTGCAGACTTTCAGCTTTAATTTGAGGGTATTTACATTCAAATCAGATGAACTGTGTAGGAATTACAACAGTTTGTATATGTGCCTCCCACTTTTTAAGGGACCAAAAGTAATGGGACAATTGGCTGCTCAGCTGTTCCATGGCCAGGTGTGTGTTATTCCCTCATTATCCCATTTACAAGGAGCAGATAAAAGGTCCAGAGTTCATTTCAAGTGTGCTATTTGCATTTGGAATCTGTTGCTGTCAACTCTCAATATGAGATCCAAAGAGCTGTCACCATCAGTGAAGCAAGCCATCATTAGGCTGAAAAAAACAAAACAAACCCATCAGACAGATAGCAAAAACATTAGGTGTGGCCAAATCAAATGTTTGGAACATCCTTAAAAAGAAAGAACGCACCGGTGAGCTCAGCAACACCACAAGACCCGGAAGACCATGGAAAACAACTGTGGTGGATGACCTAAGAATTCTTTCCCTGGTGAAGAAAACATCCTTCACAACAGTTGGCCAGATCAAGAACACTCTCCAGGAGGTAGATGTATGTGTGTCAACGTCAACAAGAGAAGACTCCACCAGCGTGAATACAGAAGGTTTACCACAAGATGTAAACCATTGGTGAGCCTCAAAAACAGGAAGGCCAGATTAGAGTTTGCCAAACATCATCTAAAAAAGCCTTCAGAGTTCTGGAACAACATCCTATGGACAGATGAGACCAAGATCAACTTGTACCAGAGTGATGGGAAGCGAAGAGTATGGAGAAGGAAAGGAACTGCTCATGATCCAAAGCATACCACCTCATCAGTGAAGCATAGTGGTGGTAGTGTCATAGGGTGGGCATGTATGGCTGCCAATGGAACTGGTTCTCTTGTATTTATGTGACTGCTGACAAAAGCAGCAGGAAGAATTCTTAAGTGTTTTGGGCAATATTATCTGCTCATATTCAGCCAAATGCTTCAGAACTCATTGGACGGCGCTTCACAGTACAGATGGACAATGACCCAAAGCATACTGCGAAAGCAACCTAAGAGTTTTTTTAAGGGAAAGAAGTGGAATGTTATGCAATGGCCAAGTCAATCACCTGACCTCAAACCGATTGAGCATGCATTTCACTTGCTGAAGACAAAACTGAAGGGAAAATGCCCCAAAAACAAGCAGGAACTGAAGAAAGTTGCAGTAGAGGCCTGACAGAGCATCACCAGGGATGAAACCCAGCATCTGGTGATGTCTATGTGTTCCAGAATTCAGGCTGTAATTGACTGCAAAGTATTAAAAAGTGAAAGTTTGATTTATGATTATTAATCTGTCCCATTACTTTTGGTCCCTTAAAAAGTGGGAGGCACATATACAAACTGTTGTAATTCCTACACCGTTCACCTGATTTGGATGTAAATACCCTCAAATTAAAGATGAAAGTTTGCAGTTAAAGCACATCTTGTTTGTTTCATTTCAAATCCATTGTGGTGGTATATAGAGCCAAAAAGATTAGAATTGTGTCAATGTCCCAATATTTATGGACCTGACTGTAAGAGATCACAAATTCTACATTTCCTCCATAAACAAAAGGTAGCTATTGTTTTTTTTCCAGGAGACGCATTTCCGCTCAAATCACACGCCCAATATACAGAATAAGTATTATACAAACATGGTATCATGATACGTTCGCCTATTTGAAGTCCAGAGGTGTTTCCATAGCAATTCATAGATCCCTTCCCTATCATGGTCTGGATAGCTGGGGGAGCAATGATGGAAGATCACTGCTCCTAAAGATATCCATTTATGGAGAAAAATATACCTTTATTAATCTTTAGCAAGATTACCAAATCAAGAGCAGATTAAGACAGGGATAAAAAAAAGTGACAGATCTCTTGGAAAGGCAGAGGGCGCCATATTGATAGGAGATTTTAACTTTGTCCTTGACATATAATTAGATACTACGGCAGCTCGATTATTCCAAACAGTCAAACAGATGCCTTTAAGAATATTATGGATAAATATAAACTGATAGACATTTGGAGAATTCTCCATCCAAAGGATAAAGATTATTATTTTTTTTTTTTTAAATTCACAACACGTATCACAGATTAGACTTTTTTTCTTATAAATCAAAAAGCAATCCCGTTGGTATCCTCCTCTGAGATTGGGAATTTTGTCTGGTCAGATCATGCTCCAGTATTCGTAATATTATACCTCCCAAATCATACAAAGAAAAGATGGTCATGGAGACTAAATGAAAATTTTTTTGATGGATGAGGTCTGTATTGCAGAAATACGTCAAGCCATTAATAACTTTATGATAGATCATGTAAATTATGAGACTTCTCCCCCTTTACAGTGGGAAACCTTAAAATGTGTCCTAAGGAGCTTATTCATAAAGCATGGGTCTAGATTAAAAGCAATGGGAATTGATAAAAAATCTACATTATTAAAAGAAATCTCACTATTAGAAAAAACTCAAAACCCCACTCCAAGTAACTTAATTGTTCGCATGGATAAACAGAGAACTACAAACCCTTCTGAACAAACAGACACTGAGATTAAGAAATAAAACTCGGGCATCATACTACCAACAGGGGAATAAACTAGGTTGGCTCCTAGCTCAAGTATTGCGACAACAAAGAGCCGCAACATTTAGAATAAAAATCCAACAAGAATTACATACGACCCTAGAGAAATAAAAACTTTTCAAGTATATTATTCTAAATTATATAGTGTCACGTGTAAAAAGGAAGGAAATAATCTGGAGACATTTTGTCAAAAAATACAAGTGTATTAAAGAAACAGCAATACCAAATGTATCCATAGAAACAAGAGAAGAACTGGAAAAAGATATTTCAACAGAGGGAATCCAAAAGGTTATTAGATCATTGGCACTGGGCAAAAGCCAAGGCCCAGATGGATTTACCTCACGTTTTACAAGATATTGGAGGAAAATTTGACACCAATATTGAACATTTAATTCAGTCTCTACCTCCCGGCCCTTCGTTGCACAAGGGATGGAAGCGCATATTACAGCTATCCCTAAACACAAAAAAGATCATACATTGTGTGGTAATTATCGGCGTATTTCTCGGGAGGCTAGGGATAATACGCTGAAGGCAATTACAATGATGGAGTGTGCCCGGAGGGACACCATCCCATCCTGTCTTCTTTCTATAGATGCTGAAAAGGCGTTTGACAGGGTGGGATGGTGTTTCTTGGAGGAAACCTTAAGACAATGGGGGGTGGGACACTTACTGTTTCAGAGAATAATGGCCCTATACTGTAACCCAAAAGCAAGAATTTGGATAAATGGTATGCTCTCAGACCCGATACAAATTGCAAACGGTACTCGACAGGGATGTCCCCTGCCCCCCTTGTTATAAGTGCTGGTGATGGAGCACTTGATTACAGCTAACCGTAATAACCCAGATGTACAAGGGATTAAGGTTAAAAGGTAAAAAATATAAAACATCAGTATACGCAGATGATTTATTATTATATATCACCAATCCAGTCATCACAATGCCAAACCTTATTCACAAATTTGAACGATTTGGGAGACTGAGTAACTTTAAAGTGAACTATGAAAAATCGGAAGCACTGAATGTCTCGTTAACGGATAGAACGCAATGCCAGCTTCAGGAGAATTTTCCCTTTAAATGGCAAAAAAGTGGCCCTTAAATACCTGGTAATATATATACCCAAAGATTTTTAAAAAATTACAAGAGCTGAATTACAACCCATTAATCAAAAAGATCCTAAAAACACTTCAAAAATATGATAAAAAGATGTTGTAATGGATGGGCAGAATAAATATAATAAAAATGGATACATTACCAAAGATGTTATATGTATTCCAAACAATCCCAGTAATGCCCACTACAGCCCTGTTAAGTCAATTACAACATGCTATAAGAGTTTTTATATGGGAACATAAAGTCCCTCAAATTAAAAGAGAAATATTAATTAGGAAAAAATCAAATGGAGGCGTAGCACTCCCAGATTTCATAAGGTATTTACGCGCTGCGCATTTAAAGAGAACCGTGGACTGGTTTCATAACCCAGACTGTAAACAATGGGTAAGATTGGAGGAAGATATTATGGATGGGGGCTGAGCGCCCTGCCGTGGGTGATACCTAATAAAAGACCCGGGATGGAAGTGGCGCCATCCCTGGTCTATTCAACTTTAAGGGTCTGGGACACACTAATGACGAAAAATCTTTTGTCTACCCAAGTGGGACCCATGACACCACTGTTTTTAAATTAGAATTTTAGCCCGCAGCGGAGTCCTTGGTCTTTCTAAAATGGAACAGAAAGGAAAATACTAGATTGGTTCAAACATTAGTGAATGGTAAACTCCCCCCACTAAACAGGTTAGGAGAGGAAAATAATTGGACACAACAATTACAAACGTATATCCATCAGGTAAACCAAAGACCGAAACTTGAGAGATCACCTATGGAGTTCGAAAAGATACTGCCACAGATAGTACATGGTAGGTTTTCTATCAACAATATACAATTGTTTACTACCTACAAAACTTGAAGAAGGGGTAACATATTTAAATACATGGGAAACAGAACTAGGAACAAGAATAAAGACAGCAGCTTGGGAACGCTCTTTGGCACTAACACAAATTATCTCCCTCAACTAGATACCAGGAAAGAAATTATAAAATCATAGCAAGGTGGTTGGTATAGGACACCGGTTGACCTTCATAGAATAGTGATAAGTCAGAAAATTGCTGGAAACGTAAAAACGCTAAAGGGACAATGTAACATATGTGGCATTTTTGTCCAAAAATATGGCAATTTTGGTCAGAGATATTTGACATATATAGAGAAATTACTAAATCTACCTTGCAATTAAATATATATTCCTCCTTTATGTCAATAATACCAGGATCATTAAAATGTATTAAAGAAGGCATCCTAGGTTATATGTTGACAGCTGCAAGAACAATTATAGCTCGCAACTGGCGAAAAGAAAATGCTCCATCAGTTCTAGATTGGGTGTGTGAGATGGGCGAACTGCGATCCATGGAGGAAGCAATTAAAACAGAAGAGGGCCTAAAATTAAGATTCTCCAAAACATGGAGGCAATGGGATGAAGCTCGAAATACGGGCATAATAGCAAAATATATAAAATAAGGAGCTGGACTTGAGCAGGGCCTTTGGGGAGAGGGACGGGGCGGGGGGGCGGGTTATTTTTTTGTGGTGTGTGGTTGGAGTATAGGTGATAGGGAGATAGGGGGGTTATGAATGTGTTATAGATGATAGATAATGATAACAATACAAAAAGGGAATGAACATAAACATAGGATTTAGAGGCCTAAAATGAGGAATAAGGTGAAAAGTAGATAGAGGGAAAGCATTTTTTCTTTCCCCGAATGTAACTTTGAAAATGGAGGCAATTAAGATGTCATAGAAATAAAGAATTAATAACAATACTAAGATAGTAATTTATACAGCTGAAATTAAGAATGTTGTAAATATATAACTATATAGGATGAGAATGTTGATATATGATACTATTTGTAACTTTCCCTCTGGTAATTGTCATTCCACCTTTGTGTAAATACTCTGGGGAGGGAAGGGAGGAAGGAGGGGGATAGAGGGACAGAAGGGAAGAGTATTTAAAGGCGGATATGATTATAAGATGCATTAATTTAATGTATAGAATACCTTCTGTATGAAATGTTGATATTTAAAATGAATAAAGAGAAATTGTAAATATTTGATAAAAGAATTGGTTAGAGAAAATTATATAAAATGATAGAAACTGAATTCATAGTTCATATGCTTTAAGGCTCTTAATATATGCAATTTATGCAGTTAATTTTTATCTCTTTAACCACTTCAATACAGGACGTTAATACCCCCTTCCTGCCCAGATGAATTTTCAGCTTTCAGCGCTCTCACATTTTGAATGACAATTACTCTCTCATGCTACACTGTACCCAAACAAAATTTTTATAATTTTTTTCCACACAAATAGAGCTTTCTTTTGGTGGTATTTAAGAAACTCTGGGTTTTTATTTTTTGCGAAATAAGTGAAAAATTGCAAACATTTTGAAAAAAAAACTTTAGTTTCTGTGATAAAATTTTGCCAAGAAGTAATTTTTGTTCATAAATTTGGGACAAAACCTATACTGCTACCTATCTTTGGTAAAAATAGCCCAAATAAGTGTATATTTTTTATATTATTTGGTCTGTGTGAAAGTTATATGGTCTACAAGCTATGGTGCCAATCATTGAAAATTGATCACACCTGATGCACTAATGGCCTATCTCATTTCTTGAGGCCCTGAAATGTTAGGAATATACAAACACCCCCCAAATTACCCCCTTTTGAAAAGTAGACATTCAAAGGTATTTAGTAAGAGGCAGGGCAATTTTTTTTGAACTTGTACTTTTTTCCCACAATTCTTGGGAAAATTTAGAAATAATTTTTTTTTTTTTTTGCACAAAATTGTTATTTCTCACACACAGCATATGCATACTTCCAATTACACCCCAAAATACATTCTGCTACTCGCCCTGAGTATGGTGATACCACATGTGAGACTTTTTCACAGCCTGGCCACATAGAGAGGTCCAACATGCAGGGAGCACCGTCATGCATTCTAGGAGTAGAATTTTCACATCTAATTTCCTAACCACCTATTACATTTTTGAAGGCCCTGGAGCACCAGGACAATGGAATTACCCACAAAATGACCCTGTTTTGGAAAGCAAACACCCCAACGTATATTCTATGAGGCATTATAAGTCTTTTGAATGGTTCATTTTTTTTCACAAGTCTTCGAAAAACGTGGAAAGAAAATGAAAACGCTTTTATTTTTACACAAAGTGGTCCATTTATAAGATATTTCTAACACAAAGCATGTACATGGCAAAAATGAACCCACAAAATATATTCTGCTACTCGTCCCGGGTATGGCGATACCACGTGTGAGACTTTTTCACACCCTGGCCACATACAGAGGCCGAACATGTCGGGAGCACCGTCAGGCATTCTAGGAGCATAAATTACATATAAAATTTCATTCATACCTATCACACTTTTGAAGGCCCTGGAGTACCAGGACAGTGGAATTACCCACAAAATGACCCCATTTTGCAAAGCAAACACCCAAGGTATATTCTATGAGGCATGGGCTGCAGATAGGTACTCAGGTATTCTGATGTGCTGGAGACAGGTACTTGGGTAATCTGATGGACTGGTAAAAGGTACTTGGGTACTCTGATGGGCTGCAGATAAGTACGCGGTTACTCAGATGGGTTGGTGACAGGTACTCGGGTAATCTGAAGGGCAGGTGACAGGTACTCGGGTAATCTGAAGGGCAGGTGACAGATACTCGGGTAATCTGAAGGGCTGGTGACAGGTACTCCGGTACGCTGATGGTCTGGTAACAGGTACTCTGGTAGGCTGATGGGCAGGTGACAGGTACTCGGGTACTTTGCTGGGCTGGTGACAGGTACTCGGGTACTCAGATGGGATGGTGACAGGTACTCGGTTACTCAGATGGGCAGGTGACAGGTACTCTGATGGGGTGGTGACAGGTCCTCTTTATTAGGGGGGGAATCAGTGTGCTTGGTGTACACAGTGAGCGGTAACGAGCTGTTACCGCAATCTCCCTCTCGCGCACGATCGGTGTGGGACAGGCAGAACAGCGGTAACAGCTCGTTACCGCGGTTTGTTTACATCACATGACCGGCTGTGATTGACGCAGACGGTCACGTGTTAAAGAGCCAATTTTATTGGCTCTTTACACTGATCGGAGCTGGGCTTTGTCTGAAGGATAAGCCTCAGCCCCGATCGCCGTGCTGCGCGCCTCCGGGGGCACGCACGAGCGGCGTGCACGTGGTGGTCGGTAGTGACCGGCTGTGATTGGACACAGCCGGTCACGTGGTAAAGAGCCATTTTTTTTGGCTCTTTGTCCCGATCGGGGGGGGACGACGACACAAGAGCCAACCAGGTAACAGGAGCACAACAAACAACAACTGGAACCCAACCTGAACAATACACCTCAAGAGGGAAGAACCCCCTTAAAAGTAGCCTGCAAAAACTTGCAGCCAAAAGAAACATCCGCAGATGCCAGCACATCCACTTCATTGAATGTTGCAAAAGGTACACAAACAACCAGGTGGCCGCCCAGCAAACCTGGTGCCCCTGACGCCTGAAGACCCAGAAGCACTAGCGCCCGAGTAGAGTGCTCTGTAACCGGGAAGGAGGAAACTATCCCATGACAGAACTGGCCAGAGTCATCATCAGTCTGATCTATGCAGAAATAGTCGCATAAGAACCAGACCCCCTTTCTTGGCCTGTACAAGAGCACAAACAGTGAGTGTGACCCTGAAAACACGCAATGGCTGCCAAATACACCCAAAAAAATACCCAAGCCACATACATGGCATTTAAGGCAAACGTCATAGGAGAGTAGTTGACCAGGGCACAGGGAAGGCAACACCATGTCCTATTCAAAGGGGAATCAGAGTAATGAGCAAGGGTAAAAAAAAAAAAAACACCTCATCCCTGTGGGACATCGGAAAGGTGTAGGACAAGATAACGCCACCAGTTCCGTTACCCTGCAAGCAAAGGTGATAGCCACCCAAAAAGGCCACCTCCTGAGACCGAGTAAGCAGGGGAACCTCCTGAATATTTTTAAAAGGAGGCATCTGTAGACCCGAAAGCATCAAGCTGAGATCCCACAGCGGTAGAAGAAACCACACCAGTGGAAACAGACTTCGAACCCCTAAACAAAAGATACGCCCCATGTAGTGCGAGACCAAGGGACGCTGCAGAAGAAGACCGCCAAGGCTGACAACAGGCCCTTGAGGTACCAAAGGTTTATTTCCGATCACCTCCCAGGACGGAAGGTCAGAATCGAAGCCACCGAGAAGGAACGAGGGCAAATGCCCAGCGACTCACACCAGGATATATACGCTTTCCACATCCGGTGGTGGATCTACCTAGGAGGTAGGCTCCCTAGCCTTCAGCAGGATCGGAACTTCATCACCTGGTTCAACACAGCCAGGCCAGAAAAACCAGCAACTGTAGAGCAGCCATTGGGACAGTAGATCCTCCCTGAAAGACAGTTATCAAGCAACGTCGGCGACCAAGTCAATGTACCAAGACAAACAGGGCCAATCCATGTCCAAAGGAATGAGCGGAATCCCTTCAGCCCTGACCCGGCGCAGAAGCCGGAGGAACAGCAGGTGAGGGGGAAAGATATAGTTCAAATGATACCGGCCCGCAGGGGCCACCAGAGCGTTTGAGGTGCCCACCAGAGGCACCAAACATTGCCAGAAGTTCTGGTACAGGCCTGTTCAGCTGGGACACAAACAGATCTACCTCGGGATCTCCCCACCAGATACATATCCAATGAAACAATGTCTGGTGAAGGGAACACCCCGTGGAATGGAAAGTTCTGCCCACCTGAGGATCCTGGCTACTACCAGGGCTGCCAAAACTATTTGTTTAGCCCTGGCGAGCGACATAGGCCACCGCCGTTGCAACGTCCGACTGGATCCGCACTAGGAGCCCCCGGAGTTGATCCGTCCGTGATCCAGACGTAGACTGATCACCCGAAGTTCCAGGATATCGACCACCAATTTGGAATTCTCCAGCGTCCAATGATCCTGAGCAGAGCACAATCCCAGGACACCTCCCCAACCAAGAGTGGCATTTGCGGGAACCGCCGTCCAATACAAGGGGAGAAAGAATTTGCCCTGTCAAAGACCGGGAGAGCGCAGCCACCAGACCAGGGATCTCCGGCTCAGACAAATCTGATTGCTCAGAGACTTTAGACAGGCGTCCCATTATGCCAGGATCTCCCAGAAGGGAGCTCGTATGGAACTGTGTAAATGGAATTGCCTAGAGGGTAGATACCATCAGGCCCAACACCCGCCTGCAGGCCCACAGGAAGGCATACCAGGCGGACAACCGTAAATGAAAAAGTAGCATACAACTTCTGGAGGTAGTTCAGAGGAAAAAACACTCCGGCCAGCGCTGGAGGCAGGGTGAGGCCCAGATAATTCTAATGTTCTGGAAGGAGCCAAAGTAGACTTAAGGTAATATAGAAGCCAACTGATCGGTCAAGGTCTGCATAGAGGCTACGTCACCCTTCGGGGTAGTGGCGGACTCTGCCCACAGAAGAAGGTCGTCCAGGCAGCCCAGGCCTGCATCCCCCACTTACGTAACCACGTCCGATCCGAGGCCAGCACCTTGGGAAAAACCGAGGAGTGGTGTGGAGACTCAAGAGAAACACCCTGAACTGATCATGCCCTCCTCCCACAGCAAAAGTGGAAGTGCTGGGATCAGGCATAGTGGAATGTGTAAGTAAGCATTTGTGATGGTAATAGAGCCAGAAAAATCCAATGATGAAGGGACGCTACCACCATGGACCCCATCCTGAACTTTTATACCCACACAAGCAGGTCAGGGCCTTGAGGTCCAGTATTGGACGTATCATGCCCGTCTTTTTTTTGACCGTGAACAGGTTTGAATAAAACCCCTGAAAACCGACCCGACACGGGAACCAGGACAATCACCCCCCCCGAGACAACAGGACTTGTACAGCCCCACGAGGGGCACTGCCAACGGTTCCGGAGAAAGATGCACAAATTCGAAAAGGGCGTTTTCTTCCCGAACAAGGTTGGAACACCGAAGAGAATTAATAAATATGAACCCCTGTCAGTGGACTGTAAAGATGAACAAAACAGTGTGTCGTGAAAAGAACACCACAAAGCCACAATACATATCTCAGTACCACTGCGGAAACAGGGAGCTCAGCAACCAGGGAAACTGCGTCCAAAAGGCACAGCAGACCAACTGCAGCCCCTAGACCAGCAGGTCTGCCATCTTGGCCAAGGCAGAGGGACTCTGCTAAACATGCCCGCCGGATCTCAACAGCCAGAGATTGCTCTACAGGAATCATGCCGCCCTGTGCAACCTAGAGACAGGAGAATCCACTACCTGTGGAAACAGTCCACTTCTAAGGAGGGACTCCTCGAAGGGAACATGATGTGTCGTGCAAGACGGCATATGGGTGTCAAGAAAAGTGCCACTGCAGTTGTGGAGGAATCATCCTCACCACCTGACAGAACCGGAAGCGTGGCCCCCAACTGCAAGGTGGGCCACGTCTGTGGCGGCAGAGCCAGATATAGGATCGTTTGAAACAGATGAAGCAGGGGAGGGTGGGGGCACCATATACTAGGCTATACGCCCAAGCACCACTAGTAGAGGCAGAACAAACACTCAGAGGGGGCCACCGACCAAGACCCCCACCACTCGAGGCTCCGCACCAGGGCACCACAGAGGCCCTGCCCAGGGGACACCTACCGAGGCCCCTCACAGTGGCCCCCGGCTGAGGCCCCTCACAGGGGTACCACGAAGGCCCCACACAGGGGGCACCACCACAGGGGTCACCACTGAGGCCCTGCACAGGTGGCACCGCTGAGGCCCCACAATGGGGACACCACCACACAGGGGGCACCACTGAGGCTCCACCCGGGGGCCCCACCGAAGCGTGCAGGTAACGCTCCCAGACAGATCCTCCTCGCCACCGAAGTGGGGGGCTGGTGGCCATCAAGACCCAATCGTATGCGACCTCGTGAGATGTTTAACTCGTAGAGCCAGCCCCGTCCAGTGGGGCTATGTTGTGGCCGACCTAGCACGTAGCTGCGGTCTGCACGCTGGCCAGACTGGGGAGACCCTCTGGCCCTTAATGACCAATCCGTCACCCAGCATGGCAGTTGATTGTAGATCACACTGGAAAAAATCCAGGAAAAAAAAAAAACCCCAAAAAATCGCAAGGACTAGAAATTCCCAGCAGGGAACTAGGTCCTTACTCCTGACTAGGCAAAAATAAACCTGAAGGCCTATAGCAGAGGGGGGTGTACATCACCTAGGACTGCCCATAGGCGTAGTCAAGTCTTTTTTTCTGCCTAATCCTACTCCTGAGGGTGGCGATATAAGAGAAAACAACCCCCCCCCAAAACACTAACCTTCAATGTAAACATGCTCAGGTCCATCTGGCAGCATGGCCAGCCGCCACCATCCAAACTGTGATGCAGCCGCCTCAGCCATGCTGTCCAGAGGGATATAGACATATATATATAGATAGATATTTCTCTATCTATATATCTCTATAATCAAAAAATCAAACATTTGCTGAAATCCTTGCAATGTGTCTAGCTCACTTAAAATTTAATTTTGTTTGCAATAAAATCTGGAGTTTTCCTTTAAAAGGTACCTTCCAGGATAGAAATAAATGAAAGGCAAAACACTAAATAGTTTAAAAAGGCATTTTATTGAATAGTAATAGCAAAATACTCCACATGAAGAACTTCATTTTGAATATTAATGGTAACAAATATTGTATATTATGGCCACTGGCAGTTGCATAGACCTGTAAAACACAAACACTGTGCAAAGCTAAGACTGATTTCATTCAACAGCTTTTGCCTGTATTATGCCATGAAACACAATACACACAAGCGTTTCAGAAGACAAAACAAACAGAAAACAAAAATAATAACAATGCAGGTTTATTACTTTCACCTGTTGCATGCTTATATATTCAAATTTAACCTTCCATACCATTGAAAAGGATTTTTAGAAGAACAACCATACAAAATACGTGGCTGCCAACATGACCATAAGTCATCTTTTGCAGAATAAATAATTGAAAATTGATTGTTCTGTTTAGAAAAGAGTGGGAAACAGGGTTGATCCCCAAACTGCTTACTGGGTTGAGGACCTTGACAGGCGTCTCTCTCATTAGCCATACAGCTGTGACAGGCTAAGCTTTGCTTGGGATCCAAAACTATCAATGGTCCAAGTGCATTCTCAATATATCTCTGTGGTGAACCCATAGGGATACATGGTGAACTTCCAGGCAGGTGAAAAGAAAACCATGGCAGAAAAGTCAAACCCAGCCTGTTGTGACTGTAGCAGGAGATAAGATGTGGGGTGGGGGTCACCATCAAGGTCTCTGGCTGTGATGGAGACCTGGCTGGGGACTAAAATCCCACCTTCTCATTCCAGTCAAAACCTATGTTTTGGTTGCTCTCTTGCATGGGAGGGTTCTCACTTCATATTACAGATTAAGAAGAGCAAAGCACCTTCACAGACTTTATTCATTGGTGCAGAGGGCCTTTGTGGGATTCGCAAGCTTACATTAAAAATCCCAAAAAGCTTTTTGTGAAAGATGCCATTACTGCCTACAAATTCTGTTTAAAAAAAAAAAAAAGTCTAAAACAGGTCTTTAGTGCAATCTTTTAGTTGCTCAGTTAACATTTGATAAAAAAAAAACTTCTTACTAGAGTCCGATTACAAAGCAGGTGCCATTGTGGGGGGGCTCTATAAAAATCAATTTGACATACAATACATGAAGAGCGTTAAATATATAATATATTTTTTTCTATCCTGCACAGGTACATAAATAGATTTATATTTATCTCAAATATATTATACAATAATATACAAGTGCATTCTATAAAAGTAACAGAAATAAAATAATTGCTGCAGATAAGTTTATTAAAAGTCTGGAGCATTTCCAATAGTTTGTTTAGCACCAGATTAAATAGAGAACCTATCTGCAAGCATAAAGCTCTGTCTTTCATTTAACATATATACAGGGTATTCATCCAGCCCTCTAACAGGACATATTAGCTGTATATTTACATGAAACTCTGTACAAAAGATATCAGCTTCAGTCACACAATTTACAGATTTCCAGCATTGTCCAGCAGTTTATGATTCTTCTCTGTATGCCTTGCAGCATTGCTTCTGACTATAGGAGCCACTCTCAACGCAAACTCCTTTCTATGGTTGGGTGCAATTAATTGCCGCTGACACTTGCCTCTTTCTGTCGTAGTCTCTCTTTCTGTATAACAAGAGTAAAGAAAAAAACATAAAACGTGGTGATCACAGCCTACCAAAGTAATAGTTAGTCATTCTTGATTCAACAGATTTACCTATGTCGTTATGTGTAAAGACTCAGGCTGGATTCACACACAGCAAAGCACCTTATGTAGGTTAGTGCACTGCGGTGCTATTCATTCACTCCAATGCACCTGTGTTTTAACAGCCTACTGCTGTGTGTTATGTGCTGCATAACTAATGGTTGCTGATTTGCCAATGGCAATGGTGCATGCACATTAGGCAGCCCATTCAAATTGTGGGGCTGCTTTTTTTTCATGGAAGGACTGCTTACCTGACACCCAACCGCTACCCAAACCCCCTCCCCCCCAAAAAAATAGAGATCGTTCCGGGAGGTTTGGGTGACTCCATAAACACAAAGCACTCAATCCTGTAAGAAAATGTACCAGGCTATTGCAGAAGTGCCCTGGATGCAGCGGTGCGGCATAGTGAGTGCACCTGCACCTCCTGCAAGCTTTGGATGCCAAGATATTTTTTTTATATAAAAAAAAGTATTGCCATGAGTATAAAATATTTGTTAAATCCTCCAGGGTACCGAGTGCATATCACTCTTGTCTCTATTCCAAATTGGAGTGGTAGTTAGGAAATAAAATTACATTTGTGGGCTCTATGTGCACTTTCCGTCAAGCTCCCTCAACTCTCAAGGTCACTCAGAACTGCCATTTTCTTCATCCAGTGTTGTCAGATAGCACTGGAGGGAGAAGAGAACCGTTATCTGGCAATGGTACTGAGGGACTACAGCACAAATTTAAAGGACAAGTAGTATGCGCACTGGGTCCCCTAGAGGATTTAACATACATTTTATTCTTAGGGCAATACTTACATTTTTTTTTGCAGCTAATTTTGCTTGAGTGGCAGGGGGCTGTATGCTAAGTGGACCTTCCAGGTAAGCGTTACCACAGTATATGTAAATGCATAACATAATTCAATGTTACTACACCAGAAAGATTTAAATGGACCCTAAAACGTCAGTTCTTTCTGCTTCCCTGTCTTGGGGAACCTTGAATGCTGTATGCTTAACCAGTAATACCCTCACTGCCTAAAACGGGATACTGACAGACCCTGTATATTGCTCTGTGCGTTTTTGTAGAAATATAATTACCTACTACTGAATTAGATTTCATATTTCTTTCCCTGAATATATATATATATATATATATATATATATATATATATATATAGTCATTAATAAAAAAACATCCTACAAGAAGTTGATGGGAATGATACTAAATATCTCAAGGCAACCAGCCACAAAACTGTTTTTGACCATCTTCCTAAATCAGTTATAGAAATACTACACCTTTTTGCTTTTACATAAAGCTTTTAAGAGGAAAAAAGGACATGTATTCATTCTTGCTGATCACCTGCTTGACAGATGTCACTGTGGCCACCCTGAGGGAGTACAGCGGTTGGGCAACAGCAACTTTCTCTAATAGGTTACAGACATGTCTTGGTTCTTAGCACCTCAGTGAAAGTGGTCACGAGCCACCTCCTTTGCTTCTGAGACTGGCTGCTGCACCAGACATAACACAGAGACATCTCTCGTTAAGGTTGTGTAATGACGTCTTGCTCTTGATGCGGGCTGGATCAGATTCACTTTCATCGGTCTGAGAGCAAAAATACAGTTTCCACAATACTTTGACAGCTTATTACACCCTGGTAAATTCCACTGCTCTGGGGTAGCAATTAAATGTGCAGCCAAAAAGCGGAAATGATTCACATTGTTTTGCCCTTTTTGGATTTGTTTTCTTATAAATCAGAGCAGATAAGCAGGGCTTACCACGGTAATGAACTAGAATTTCCAAATGATACATTTAGAATAATCTTCATCAACATGTTCAACTACCAGAGGGGGTGAAGTAAGAATATATAATATGCGGATGACCTAGGTCAGACATAGCTTCACAAAGAAGGTACCTTGCCTCCTAAACTTTCCACAACTGTATCAAAGGAGCTCATTATTTTCTGCATGTATGCTTCCTTATTCACAATGACTTGCTTCTCCTATACAAGACCTTTAATAGGAAAGGAATAGCCAAATTTTGTCTTACTGCTTTCAACTATCTGTGCCCACAGACTGCTGAGGACATCTCCAACCCGCTCATTGTATATAAAGATCATACGGGAAAATTACATTTCCACTACTAGTCTCTTAACAATAAAAACTAAGTGATAAGAAAATTTAAAAATCTGTTTATCTTGTGTTTTTTCTAGGATCTTTATCTATGGGCTACCGGTAAAAAAAATAAAAATAAAATTAATATGTATTACTGCATGTTTGATGTAAAAGTGCTGTTGTATATTTTTTCAGAGCTACATAAACAGGACAGAAATAGTAAAAATAACCAAGTTGTGTTTGTAAAATCTTGCTCTGACATTACAATTGGAAGTTTTTGTGTGTTTAAAAATTCACAGATCTTGACAGCATCTGCCGCTGTATGCTGCTCATTAGCTGAGTGAAATGTTTGTCAGACAATAAAGTTTTCAAAGTGATCTCATAGTCATAGCCATTCACAGTCTCTTTTCAAATAAAGGTCTGTGTGTATTGAAAAGCTGAAAAATGATGTATACTTTGCTCACTCTCACTACTTACTGATAATTTTATGCATACAGTGTGAAGCAATAAAAGCTTGAAAGGAAAAGTGTACAAGTATATAAGGGGCTGCCTATAGCAACAAATCAAGTGATTGTACAATCTCCTTTATCTACAACTATGTAGTGCTAAAGACTGCTTGATTGGATACCTAGTTTTGGTAAACCTAAAGCGGATTGTACAATGAGACTGAAACAAGCATGGTGACCCTTTCACCATGTACCTGCTATGGTAAACTCCTTGTTTTCTGTATTTAAATTGTCTTCAGGCAGGTTTTACCAAGTGGTATACAAAATAATGAACTGTATAGCAAGATAAAATGTAAGCAATCTTTTATATTTGGTTTTTCAGCATTTTTTTCTTTTCTTGTATACCAGGCAAAAGGATAACGACAGTCAAATTTAATAATCAGTAGTACAATGAAATGAAAAAACGTTTTCACAAAATTTACCAGACTTGCTGCAGGGTTAATCTTTTTTGTTTCTACTTTCTTCTCTGCTGTCAGCTTGTTAACAGACTCCTGAGCCAGACGGAGCCTGAAAGGTAAGAGGGAAAATGCTTCAAGACATATTGCAGATGTAATGCACAGCATGGAGATATCTGAATGTAGTCTGAATCTGGGAATAGAACTCTGCTCCATACTGCAGTGTAAATATGCAAATAAAAGTCATAAAAATAGCAACACATTGTGGCAGGTCTTAGATGGCTTTACTATCAAACTGGACACATTTGACCTATAATACATGCAAGTGTGAAGTGTAAATAGAGAAAAGGGAACACAATAAAAACGTGTTGTATATCCGAACCATGAATATACAGAAACATGTAACTACTCCCCTTCAGTACATTCTCAGTGTATGAATGTGTATGATTTACAGTGTCAGTCAACACTACAAGCCATAGACAGGACCCAATAAAGAAGTTTCTTAATTGACAATAGTGTTCCAGGTATCCACGAATTAACACAATTGGGTTTTTTTACTAAATCAAACAGACTTTGCAAGTGCAGTTGCACCCATTTTCCCTAGAGCTTAGTTGTGGTAAAGCTCTTCTGATTTCCAAATTTATCTTGCACCTGATTGTGTACAGTGCCTTGAAAAAGTATTCACACACTGTGAAATTTTCCACAATTTGTCATGTTACAACCAAAAACATAAATGCATTTTTTTGGGATTTTATGTGATAGGCCAGCATAAAGCTGCACAGAATTGTGAAGGGGAAGGAAAATGATAAATGGTTTTCAATTTTTTTTTTACAAATAAATATGTGTAAAGTGTAGCTGTATTTGTATTCAGCCCTCCTGGGTCAATACTTTATAGAACCTCCTTTCACTACAATTACAGCTGCAAGTCTTTTTTGGGGACATCTCTACCAGCTTTACACATCTAGACAGTGAAATACTTGCCCATTCTTCTTTGCAAAATAACTCAAGCTCTGTCAGACTGGATGGCGAGCATCTGAACAGCAATTTTCAAGTCTTGCCTCAGATTCTCTATTGGATTTAGGTCTGGGCTTTGACTGAGCCACATGAATATGCTTCTATCTTAACCATTCCTTTGTAGCTCTGGATGTATGTTTAGGGTCGTTGTCTGCTGGAAGGTGTACCTTTGTCCCAGTCTCAAGTCTTTTGCAGACTAACAGGTTTTCTTCTAAGATTGTTCTGTATTTGGCTCCATCCATCTTCCCACCCGTCCCTGCTGAATAAAAACATCCCCACAACACGATGCTGCCACCACCATGTTTCACGTGGGGATTGTGTGTTCAGGGTGATGTGCAGTGTTCGTTTTCTGCCACACATTGCGTTTTGCCTTTAGGCCAAATAGTGCAATTTTGGTCTGCTCTGACCAAAGCACCTTCTTCCACATTTGCTGCGTCACCCACATGGCTTTTCGCAAACTGCAAACATGACTTATGGCTTTTTTCTTGCCACTCTTCCATAAGGGCCAGATTTCTGGAGTGCACAACTAATAGTCATCATTCAGCATGCTGGGTTTTCCCACACTGCCGCATTCTATATTCTTGGCCACACACTCCTTTTTCCACAACAGCTTTTCCTGTATGCTGTGCGATAGTTCTCTATTTGGTCCTACCAATGATGGGACTTATTTCATCCCAATAATATCAAGAATATGCAATATTTAACTCCCACTGACACTAATGATGGTTGTTTTGGACAAATGAAATGGTGCATATTTCAGAAACCTCAGCAGTTCTTGTGACAGGGATATACGTGTTTCCACCAAAGCACATACCCAGGGCTGGACTGGGACAAAAAGACAAAAATGTGGCCCTGGACTTCATCCAGACTGGGCCAGGGCACGGCACACCAGGGTACAGCACACACCAGGGCACGGCACATCAGGGTACAGCGCACACCAGGGCACGGCACATCAGGGTACAGCGCACACCAGGGCACGGCACATCAGGGTACAGCGCACACCAGGGCACGGCACATCAGGGTACAGCGCACACCAGGGCACGGCACATCAGGGTACAGCGCACACCA
>BLSH010098865.1:391514-408308 GCA_018402905.1 Glandirana rugosa | reverse complement strand
TGGGACTACACGCGACATGGGACTACACGGCATATGAGTGCACGGCACATCAGGGTTACAGCGCACACCAGTATACGGCACATCAGGGTACAGCGCACATCAGGGTACAGCGCACATCAGGGTACAGCGCACATCAGGGTACAGCGCACATCAGGGTACAGCGCACATCAGGGTACAGCGCACAGCACATTAGGGTTCAGTGCACGGCACATCAAGGTTAGAGCGCACATCAGTGTACGGCACACCAGGGTACAGGGCACAGCACACCAGGGTACAGGGCACAGCACACCAGGGTGCAGGGCACAGCACATCAAGGTTACAGCGTGCATCGGTGCACGGCACATCCGGGTTCAGTGTGTGGCACAGGGTACAGCGCACATCAGGGTTCAGTGCACGGCACATCAAGGTTACAGCGTACACCAGTGTACGGCACATCCGGGTGCAGCGCACATCAGTGCGTGGCACAGGGTACAGTGCACATCAGGGTACAGAGCACAGCACATCAAGGTTACAGTGCACACCAGTGTACGGCACATCAGGGTACAGCACACATCAGTGCGTGGCACAGGGTACAGTGCACATCAGGGTACAGAGCACAGCACATCAGGGTTCAGTGCACGGCACATCAAGGTTACAGCACACACCAGTGTACGGCACATCAGGGTACAGGGCACAGCACATCAGGGTTACAGCACACACCAGTGTACAGCACACACCAGGGTACAGCACATCAGGGTACAGCACATCACGGTGCAGGGCACAGCACATCACGGTGCAGGGCAGGGCACAGCACATCACGGTGCAGGGCAGGGCACAGCACATCACGGTGCAGTGCAGGGCACAGCACATGTGACACATCAGGGCATATACATCAGGGCACTTACATCAGGACACATGGGGCACTTACATCAGGACACATGGGGCACTTACATCAGGACACATGGGGCACTTACATCAGGACACATGGGGCACTTACATCAGGACACATGGGGCACTTACACCAGGACACATGGGGCACTTACACCAGGACACATGGGGCACTTACACCAGGACACATGGGGCACTTACACCAGGACACATGGGGCACTTACATCGGGACACATACATCAGGGCATTGGGCGCCTACATTAGGGCAAATGGAGCACATACATCATGGCACATACTTCAGGGCACATGGGACACATACTTCAGGGCACAGACATCGGGGCACAGACATTGGGGCACATGGGGTACAGACATTAGGGCGCATAGGGTACAGACATTAGGGCACATGGGGTACAGACATCGGGGCAAAGACATCGGGGCACATGGGGTACAGACATCAGGGCACATGGGCTACAGACATCAGGGCACATGGGCTACAGACATCAGGGCACATGGGCTACAGACATCAGGGCACATGGGCTACAGACATCAGGGCACATGGGCAGTGTTTACTTAATGCAGAGTAGCACAGGAAGTGGCTGTGTAATAAGTTCTCTGTCAGGTCACACTGCTCCCCTGCGGCCCCGCCCCCTCCTCACTTCTTGTCCATCCCTGGTGATGTCACAAGCAAATTGGGAAGGATGAGAGGAGAGGAGAGGAGGGGACGGGGCCACTGGTAGCAGCGTGACCTGAGAGAACTTATTACACATCCGCTCAATCCCGATCTACCCATCAGGCGTCAGCTGTGTGAGATTGACCGGTAGATCGCTGTGGACCTCCGGATTGCTCCAGAGAACGGCTGGCCCCTGTGATAGTGAAGCCGGCCCACTGAGTCATCGGCCCATCGGAAAACTCCCGATGGCCAGTATATGCCTGTACATACCCTATCCTATAAAATGGTTTGATATTATTTGGCTATTATACAATTTAGTAGAGCAGCCATCAAACCTAATTATTGTAAGGACATGGCCCCTATCCCGTTACAGAACTTCCATTAAAGAGGTTGTAAACAAAAAAAAAAAAAAAAAAAAAAAAAATCCTGCAAGACAAAGGCATAATGAGCTAGTATGCATTGCATACTAGCTTAGAATGAAACCTTAGAACAAAGCCCTGAATCGGCGCTGGTACACTGCTGACAGGGACGACATCCTTCACTGGAGTGACTTTCAAAGTTTGCGGGCTCCGGCGCTGTGATTGGCCGGAGCCGTGAGGACATCACTCCTGCGCATGCGCCACCGGTCACAGCACGGGCCCTGAAAAAACGGCACCAGCGGGCCATTCCTTCAGTGAGCATGCATCGATGTCGTCGACAGCAGTGTATAAAGTGAAAATCTCCTGAACTGTGCAAGTTTAGGAGATATTTACAGTACCTACAGGTAAGCCTTATTATAGGCTTACCTGTAGGTACAGGTGGTGTAACAGAGTTTACAAACACTTTAAAATGGTTCTAAACCCTATTTTTTCTAAAATAAAAAAGGGGTTTATACTTACCTGCTCTGTGCACTGGTACTGCACAGAGTGGTCCCTTACCACCTCTTCCAGGGTCACCACTCAGCACTGTCTGCACCACCCCTCCTGTATGTGCACTCATAGCAATCCACTTGCTATAGAGGCAAACTCGTGAGCTGGGCTGTGTGCATTCATACACACACAGCATGGCTTGATCATACCCCCTGCTCCCTCCTCACAGGATTTTACTGACAGCAACAGGAGCTAAATGGCTCTGCTGCTCCAAATCTGTCCTGTGAGATGAGGAAGAGACCAGCACTGCAGCAAACAGGCACAGCACTGGACCAAGAGAAGAGTCAGTGTTGGAGGTTTTGAGGAACAGCTAGTGGAAATTTTTCCTTTTTTCCATAATGCAGAGAATGCATTAAGGTTCACACCTTTTGACTTTAGAACCACTTTAGGGCCCCTATAGACTACTTTAATAACTACTAATTTCTGCTTAACTGATGGAAACATCAGCCATGTGCATCTCTGCAAAGCACCACCTGACTATAGAAAATGCAATTAAAAATACCTAAAGAGGGTGGAAAATTATCAGCCAAATAGTAACTGCATCCAATCAGATGTAGTCACGGTTTGTTAGCACCATTGCATTGAGGTAGTTGCAAGTGTCTGAATACAATAGCTGGCAGGGGGAATCAATTGAGACTAGTGAATTGTTACAAAAGTCTAACGCATACAATATTTTCATCTGGTAGTCATTTTTAGAGCTGTACCTTAGTGGCATTCAGCAACTTGCCCATCAATACTTGTCTGAATCACAACTTGCATCTTGTATAGGTTTGTCATTTGCCCTATTTTGAGACTTAATTATGATCCTAAATAACACTGCAATTCTTATGTATAATGCACCTACAACTTAAGAAAAGACTCTGTGGCCTCTTGTGCTAGTTGCCTGAAGCTGCTTGAAAACATATGTGCTAAAATGACAAATCACAACTAGGCAATCAATGTGTACTGCGGAGTTTGCAATTGTGATTTTTGTCACATTAAGTTTTTCGTCTAAACATATTTAAAAAAGAAATCCAGCAGATTAACCGTTATGGCTTGAGTCAAGGATCAGATAGGGTGAGAAGGTCTTCATTTAAGCAACTCGGGAAAGAGTAACTTTTAATAAAATAAACTAGGTCACTAAAGTGTTATCTACAGATGTATAAAACAGCATAGTACAGTTGGTCTCTGTGTATCTTGTGAGCTCCTAATGATTTATGTCACGAGTTGTGTGGCTGGCAGAGCAACTGAAGGATAATGCCACAACTGTCACAACAAGCTACCATGCAGTCATCTATAGTTAAAAAGACACATTGTCTGCATCTATGGGTCACTACTCTTGCTTTAAAATGCTATAAATGACTTGTCTGCATAAAGAAACTGCTGTCCCTTTAAATATATCTTGCAGTGTTTATGCATATTAGCTAACAAATTAATTTACACAACTTATATTTGTGTAATGTGTGGCTTGCAAAATCTGGACATTTGGTTGTGACACAGGATAGCATTTGTGGAATATCCCCTACTGTCCAGCTGGGACTTTACATGTCCTTTGAGAGACTGAGGGGTTGATTTACTAAAACTGGAGTGCACAAAATTTGGTGCAGCTCTGCATAGAAACCAATCGGTTTCCAGGTTTTTTTTTTTCTCAAAGCTTAATTAAACAAGCTGAAGTTAGAAGCAGATTGGCTACCATGCACCAGTTTTAGTAAATCTCTCAATGTGTATTGTAGTCTGAACCAGTGTTTCTCAACTCCAGTCTTCAAGGCTCCCCTCCCCAACAGGTCATGGTTTCAGGTTGTCCATTATTTTGCACAGCTGATTTGATCAGTTTCACTGCCTTAGTAATTACCACAGCAGTTTCATCAGCGGGAAATCCTGAAAACATGACCCGTTGGGGCTCCTCGAGGGCTGGAGTTGAGAAATACTGGTCTAAACTGATGACTGTAACTGGCTACCCTTTTCCAGCTACCCTGCATTACACCATTCAAATCTCCTAATTGATTTACTTAAGACCGTAAGATAAATGCCACAAAAGCCTCACACTGCTGAACTTTCAGATTTATCACAAAATAAAATCGCAACAATAAAATAAATGAGAAACAAGGACAGCAAAACAAAGGTAAAAAAAAAAAAGTATTTACATGATTTTTTTTAAATTAAAATGATTACAGCACCATCATCCACATACAGAAAGAGAGGGCATGATGTAAATTAAACAGTGTGTGTTTAGTATTACTTTAACTGCAGTAGAAAAGCCCAGTCCATAACTATGTTTTGTTGATACAAACACCTTATTCAAGTAAATCTGTTCATATACACTGAGCAAAATTATAAACCCAACACTTTTGTGTTTGCCTCTATTTATCATGAGGTGAATGCAAATATCTACGACATTTTCTATGTACACAAAAGGCCTATTTCTCTCAAATGTTGTTCACAAATCTGTCTAAGCCCTCGTTCACATTGCAGCGATTTGGCATGCAATTTGATATGTCAAATCGCATGCCAAATCGTCAGCAATTGCCGGAAATGCAACTGTCCTAATCTGTGCGATGTTGCATCACGCGCACCAATTTTCAAAAGTAGTTTCTGTACCACTTTTGTTGATTTCAGGTGCGATTTCCATTGACATCTGTGCAGCAACCACACAGATGTCTCTGAAATTGCACCTGAAATCGGGACTGACATGCGGGAATGAAAATGGTGCGAGTTCAGCTGAACTCACACCATTTCATTCCCCTAGTCAGTGTGAACCAGGGCAAAATCTGTGTTAGTGAGCACTTCTCCTTTGCCGAGATAATCCATCCACCTCACAGGTGTGGCATCTCAAGATGTTGATTAGACAGCATGATTGTTGCACAGGTGTGCCTTAGGCTTGCCACAATAAAAGGCCACTCTAAAATGTGCAGCTTTATCACACGGCACAATGCAACAGATGTTGCAAGTTTTGAGGGAGCGTGCAATTGGCATGCTGACTGCAGGAATATCCACCAGAGCAGTGGCCCTTGAATTGAATGTTCATTTCTCTACCATAAGGCCGTCTCCAAAAAGCGTTTCAGAGAATTTGGCAGTACATCCAACCGGCCTCACAACTGCAGACCAAGTGTAACCACCCCAGCCCAGGACCTCCACATCCAGCATCTTCACCTCCAAGATTGTCTGAGATCAGCCACCCGGACAGCTGCTGCAACAATCGATTTGCATAACCAAAGAATTTCTACACAAACTGTCAGAAACTGTCTCAGGGGAGCTCATATGCATGCTCGTCGTCCTCATCGGGGTCTCGATCTAACTGCAGTTCGTCGTCGTAACCAACTTGAGTGGGCAAATGCTCACATTGAATGGCATCTGGCACTTTGAAGAGGCGTTCTCTTCACAGATGAATCCAGTTTTTCACTGTACAGGGCAGATGGCAGACAGCGTGTATGGTGTCGCGTGGGTAAGCGGTTTGCTGATGTCAAGGTTGTGGATCGAGTGGCCCATGGTGGCAGTGGGGTTATAGTATGGGCAGGCTCATGCTATGGACAACAAACAGGTGCACTTTATTGATGGCATTTTGAATGCACAGAGATACAGCGATGAGATCCTGAAGCCCATTGTTGTGCCATTCATCCACGACCAACACCTCATGTTGCAGCATGATAATGCATGGCCCCATGTTACAAGAATCTGTACACAATTCCTGGTAGCAGTGAAAACATCCCAGTTCTTGCATGGTCAGCATACTCACCGGACATGTCACCCATTGAGCATGTTTGGAATGCTCTGGATCGGCGTACACAACAGTGTGTTCCAGTTCCTGCCAATATACAGCAACTTTGTACAGCCATTGAAGATGAATGGACCAACATTCCACAGGCCACAATCAACAACCTGATCAACTCTATGCGAAGGAGATGTGCTGCACTGCGTGAGGAAAATAGTGGTCACATCAGATACTGACTGGTTTTTGGACCCCCCCAATACAGTAAAACTGCACACTTTAGAGTGGCCTTTTATTGTGGTCGGGCTAAGGCACACCTGTGCAATAATCATGCTGTCTAATCAGCATTTGATATGCCACACCTGTGAGGGGGTTGGATTATCTTGGCAAAGGAAAAGTGCTCACTAACACAGATTTAGACAGATTTGTGAATATTTGAGAGAAATAGGCCTTTTGTGTACATAGAAAAAGTCGTAGATCTTGGGGTTCAGATCATGATAAATAGGGGCAAACACAAAAGTGTTGTGTTTACAATTTTGCTCAGTGTATATACAAACCTCCCATTTAGTCATTTGCATAGATAAAGTTATTAAGGCTTCAAGGTCAAAACTTATACTGATCTTCGAATAATGCTCTAAAGGTAACCATAGACATGAGATGATAGATGCTGCATTTGGCAGGATTGAGCAAGGATCTAATCCGAATAAGAGGTCCTGACTCTTCTGGTCGGCCACCATCACAATGAGAGTAGCTCAGACAGGTTATAAAACATGCCCCAACTGCTATTGCTATTCCTTGATAGGCCAATGTCAGTCTCTAATGATTTTAAAAGCTCTCCCTCAGGGTGCTTGAATCATTCATGAACAACTGCATTTCCAAATCTATGGACAGCTAAATCATGGAACTACACAGTTAAGAATCACAAGATCGCAAATCCCAGCAGTGACCATAACATGCTTAGAGCTGACCTGCTACTGCTAAGTCACAAAACATCCTGTACAGGTCTGCCCCTAAAGATACAAAGTTGCACTTTTTAGCTGCTGTAGCCAAGATCAGTTTATTTAAAGTAAGTCAGACCAGACCTGAGAAAAAAAAGTTAAGGGGGGGGGGGGGGAGATAAGAGGGGAAAAGCAGCAGAAAAGGCAGTGGAATCTGTTCCAAATTAGCAAAGGTCTCCTTTCATTTTACTAGCAAGTAATTGGAAGCGGTAAAGAAAAGTGTAACTTATCGGATCTGGCGTGTTTATCTTTTCATGAGGACAGCCGGCCGCTGGCGGGTTCCCTCTGGAGCCCTGGGGGGGTAAATCACCTTCCCTTGATGTCCATTTGATCCAAAAAGAAAACAAAGGCGCCTGCAGAATGAGTGAATGTAATTTGGGCGGCCCAGATGCTGTGTAATGCAAGGAAGGGCCTTGATTGGAAACGTACCTTTCCGTGGAGAGGACTTTGCTCTCTCGTTTCCATATGCCCTTGAAGTCGCTGCAGAATTCATACCACACTACGAAGAAGGAATTGGGGCCGATTTCCTTCTCGCCAGATTTTGGCTTAACTCCAAAGTATCCTACTGTTTCTTCAAAGCTGTAAGTGGGAAGAGAAGTTGTCAGAAAACAAGATCCCCTAGGCAGAGGATATGTTCCCCTCCACCTCATCCTCTTATCAATCCCCCAAAAAATATGAGCTATTAGTGACTCACTGTAGGACACAATGCAAAACCTCCACAACCTGACAGCCTCTGTATACCGGGGAACATGATCAGCATCACAAAGTCGTGGTTTTTAAAATCACAACTGTTCTTTAGGTAAGTTATACATATTTACATAACATTTGCACTTTTGGATTAATGCTGACTGAAACAATTATGTCCATGTATAGGGCAAAATCCACTTACCTAAATTATCAATAGCCTCCAATAACTTCCGTTACTAAACAGTAATCCTTATATTCATACAGGTAACCAATAATATTTATATGCTTATATTAAAAGAACAGAGAAGGTAGTACTTGGTAGATCTCGAGAAGAGAAGTAAATTACATCTCTTGAGATGCCTATCCACTAGCTCATCACTGCATAGATTTAGGCAGCATTTGTGGATGCTATAGATACACCATCATACTGTCAGCAATCATCTTTACCATTTTTGATATTTTCTAAATATTCTTAATACACTTACAGGTGTGCAAACATTTCCACTTATGAAGATAGAATGAAAAATGTTTAAGAGAAATAGACTTTTAAAACAGTACCTGTTTTTGGCTTTATTTAGATTATCATCTTCTATTTTATGTTCTTCTTTGGCTAAAAAACAAAATAAAATGGAAAGCATTAAATGCCTTGATATATACATAAAAAAATTTTGATCAAAATGGAAAACATTATTGAAATCTTCGCTTGAGCACACAAACCAGGTGCAATCTTCTCTTTTCAAAACTACAGGCCGTGAAGAATACTAGATTAGTTCATGGTTTATTAGTACTGTAAAGTCTTTAGCCATCATTTGTTCTCAAAGACAGACAAAAGTAACCATCCACCCACCCTTCCCTATGTATATGGAACGTAGAAGAGTTCTTGGTCAAATTTTATTGGTGTCAGTTTATTCTTTGCATTATTAAAATTTTCAAATATAGCCATTTTTACCTTATATGGAAACTCGCTTAGGATAATTTTTTATTTAAGATTTTAAAGGATACAGAGAATAACCTCAGATATACAAGCAAGGTCAATATATAGGCGAGTTCCAAAAACAGTACCCATCCAACAAGAAGTGCAACTGAAGGGCAGAGTAATAAGTATACTGAAGTACATGGTAATAATACAGTAATGGTTTAGCCAATAATGAAGTAGAATGCATTCATAGGTTTAATGGGGTTGTTGGGTCTGTCATGCAGAAAACAGAGAAATATGTGAATGCGTCTTCCACAGGAAGAGAGCCGAAGAGAATAGGAAGCGAAAAAAAAAATGTAGAAAAGGAAGGGGGAGAAAAAAAAAAAGGCGGGGGGGGGGGGAAGGACATCAGAGACACCCCAGCCAGAGTCTCAGGACCTCAGTGTCTAGCAGAATACTGGTGAACTTTTCGGTGATAAAAAATAAATCTATGTGGCAGTCGCGATTGAGACCTTGTGAGTTCCGGGGGTTTCAAGTTTATCAGGACATACCGTGGGTCTCTGGGACAGGGAAAGTCTGCAATCATTGTAAGAGTTTAGAAATTTTTGTTCAAAACCTAGAGTGCATAGGGCATGTCTACCACGTGTGAAGAACGTCCCCTGGAACTGAGCAGCCTCAAAAACAGGTGCTGGGAGAGGACGGGTAGGTGTGTGCCAAAAGGGAAGGAACCACGTACCACCTCAAGATGGTTTTAAAGGCTGATTCAACTGTGAATATCCTGATGGAGTGGAAAGCCATCATGGACCAGATTTGTGACCAGTCTTTCTTGTATTTAGTACTTTTGAGATCTTGTTTGCACTCAGAAACTGACGTGTGGCTATGTGGCCTTTTGAGAGTGTTCAACTGCGAGAAAAGAATATAAATAAGTCTAGGGAAAAGAGGTGTACAGTGGCAAATGTGCTCAAACAACAATAATTGGGATGTTGGACCTTTATTGGCAAGTCCCACAGTTAGCCAATGTTATATTTGTAAAACACATAAAAGTTTGGCGGATGGGGGCCGGTGCTGCGTGAAAGAGGGAGAAGGGGCAGGTGTGGTGAAATTAATTTACTGCAGTACCTGGTGGAATCCCAGAGAGTGGGTCATTAAAAGGCTTACGATTAAAAGGCTTAAAAGGTTTAGATTTCAAGGGAAGCCATGGGAGTTAGCGGAGGGAGACCAGAAATGTTTCCAATTGGACCCGTAATTGGAAACATTTCTGGTCTCCCTCCGCGTGTTGTATGGTATAAAGGAAGGTCAGAGAAGCAATCTGAGCAGCCAAGAGGTATTTGATGAAGTTCAGGACTCTCACACCTCCCTGATTCCTGTGAATGAAACAGTATGTTTAGAGACCCACAAATCTTAGGCCCCTTTCACACGGATGCGTTTTTTCCAGCGTTTTTACTCTGCAAGAAAAAAGGCTTCCCTTTAAATCCTATGGGACTTTTCACACCACTGCACTATGAGTGTGGTGCGTTTTGAAAAGTCCTGCATGCTGCATCTTTGGTGGGGTGTTGAAAGCTGAACCAAAAATGCAGCTTCCCAAATGAATGGAAATCACAGCAAAATCGCACCGCAAATTGCATTCTTAAGTCACATGTCCATTTTTCACAGGTGCAGACAACCCAAAAATGCACCAGAAACACACAGGAAATGCATATGAAACACAGCAAAATTGCAGTAAAAACTTTGCATCTTTGCTACAGAGCAGGGTGACTGGGAGAGCATAGAATAAATAGGGAAGATTCCGTAAAATTGTTATTTTTACGGCGTTCTCCCCATCTACCAAAGGTGGAGATGAGACCAGGATGAAAGTAAAGCTTTTAAAGACCGAAATATATTCATACAGTATGTGATATGAACTGATGAGGTGAATTTCTAAAAACTGAGATAGAAGGTGGCCAAGCAAAATTATAGTTTTGTTTTACTGGGGTGACCATGGCATTGGAGAGATAATGTAATTTAAAGTGATTTGAGGATGGGTCAAAGTTAAAAGTAGGTCATCAGCAAACAAACTGACCTTTAAACGATTTGGAGCTGGCTAGGATTCCCTTGTTGTCTGGGCTGGATCAAGATGTGCCAGGGGCTCCAGTGCCAAAATAGAGAGTATGGGAGATATGGGACCCCCATGGTATCTACCCCTATACATTGGGAAAGAAGAAGATTGGCAAGAAAGACAGTGGATTGTACAGAAGGTGAGGGTCTGTAATACAGGGCTCTCAGCCAAGATAGGAAGTAGGCTGGAAATCCAATTGTCCAAGACATGTCACATGTACTCCCAGAAGAGAGAATCAAACACCCTATGTAAATCCAACCCGAGGACCATACCGGGAATCCGATTCTGATGCATTAAGTGGATCAAATGTTTGACTTTGTGACTGTTTTCAGACAACTGCCTATTTGGGACAAAGCCCACTTGGTCCTTATGGATCAAGTCATGTAGGAATGTATGGATTCCAATGCCAAGGATTTTGATATTGACATAGCTTAACAGAGTGATGGGTGTGGGGGGTCCAGAGAGTCTTTACCAGGTTTTTGAAGCATAACTAAACTGTTGATGATGGGTGTAGATCAGAGCGAGTTTGTAAGTGGTTAAAGAAGTTGGTCAGATGGTGTGCCAGAAAATTGGAACAATTCTTATAACGCCGAGAAGCAATAAGGGCCAAGAGTTTTTTGCACTGCCAAGGATTTGATAGCCTTGATGACTTCTAGGGTGGTTATATCTACTTCTATCTTATCCAACGTATTTTGGGAGGGGGCTTCATGTTTTGGGAATATAGCATCCGCCAGTTCCCTTCAAAAGGGTTCCAAGAGCTTATATAGAGTGGACACACACAGAAGTGTATTTGTACACAATGGTGAAGGGGTTGGCCATGATAATATTGTCTTATAGGGAAACTATTTTGAATGTGTGCTACATCTGTATGTTTGAGCAAACCTGTAGAGATTTTTTTTTTCTACTATGAATATCAGGCCTGCATGCTTTAACTGATCCCCACATTTTTGCAACCCCAAAAGCAATGGATCAAGTATGTATCTATATTAAGGTTACCAAATTTTCAAAATTAAATCTGAAGATAACCTATTGACAATGCCTACTTTACCCACACTCACAAAAAAATACCACATCTCTATTTGTAGCCATAATAAGTGTAACATGCCTTCAAACTGGCCATAGATTTTTGAAAGAGGCAGATTTATATAGATATAAAGACAAAATAAACAGGTTTCAAATAAGTACCAAAAATGCATACATAGTTAAGAAGGGGTGCTTTGAAGGTATCAATGAAACAATACGGCATGCAACGCACTGCCTACCTAACACTTGCAGGTAGGGCCAATAAATTAGCTGCCCTTCACAGTGTATGGCTTGCAGCATAGGAGTAAAATAATATCATTGGTTTCATTGATAGCAATGACCATCTGCAACACTAGTGTAAGTGTCCGTCTATTTTTTTCCAAGAAACATTTACTTTAATCTGCAGACAATTGCAGATTAGATTAGTTTCAGTTCACTGGTGTCACTTATGAGCAGCAGTGCGGAACTAACATTGCAGAATAGGTCTGTACAGGCTTGCCTAGCCTACCTTTACTTCCTTCATTTTGCCCTAGGTAGTGGGATGTAATTTAGCGCACCCTGCTGTCAAACTAGTTTATATGATGAGATGGAGAGTTAAAGAATTGTAGAATTACAAAAAAACTATACTTACTCACCTATGTGGCTGCAGCTGATCCACCACCAGTTCCACAAACAACCAGACCTAGAACTAAGCGATCACACAACTGCAGAACGCCAAGATTTCAGTCTTCAATGAGAGAGAGTGGCGACTGTTAATCACCAGCTCTTTGCTCTGCCCCTCCAGCACTCATCGGAGTGCCGGATTGGAGTGGGGGTGGTAATGGCTGGCTCAGCAGCACGCTGATAAGCTAAGCCAGATGCCAGTCAAGCATCTGGGTGGATCCTGGCATTATTATCAGGATCCCTGCATAGCCTGAACCAGTTCTGTGACCTCTTTACTCCTGTGACCCAGACTCAGTTGACAGTGGGTAAGGCCAGTCAAAGAACTAAGTGCACTCCTGTGACCCAGAAGACAAGTACAAGAACTTTGGCCATACTTCTCTTTAAAAAGTATAGTAATGTGCATCAACCATCTAAAACTAAAGTCACCTTGATTACTTGACTTTGCAAGTCACCATTGCCCCTTGTACACTATATTGTGTGGATAGGACCATATTCTAATCTACAAGATTTGCAAGTTTTAGCAAAAAGAAGGAAAATTACTCTGTTCTGATAATGTATATATCACATGCAAAAAAACTAAGACGCTCGTAAAAAGGGGAAACCGCAATTAAGGGGTTAGCACTTCTGCCTAACAGCACTAGGGTTTTCAGTTTGAATCCCAACCACAGCACTACCTGCCTGGAGTTTACATGTTTTCCCTGTGCCTGTATGGGTTTCCTTCGGGTACTACAGTTTCCTCCCACACGCCAAAGACATGCGGGTAGGTTAATTAGCTCCTGTCTAAATTGGCCCTAGTATGTGTATGTATGAATAAGAGTTTGGGACCTTAGATTGTAAGCTCCTTGAAGGTAGGGACCAGGGCCACCCCAAGACATTGTGCTGCCTGGGCCCAAGAATGAAATGCTACCCATACCTCCCCCGAAAAAAAAAAATCACACCCATCCAACAAAGAGACATTTCCAAATATTCAGCAGAGACATTTCCATATAGTAAAGAGACCTGCCCGATCCAGATTTTTCAGTGGTATATTGACCCCACTGACAGTTTCACCTCCCCACTATCCACTCTCCCACAGTATTTTTTAAATTTCACTCTATTCATTCCTTTTCCCTCTTGACACTGGTTTTCCTAACCCTTCCTTTGGCAGGGACCCGCCCTCCACCTGGGGTATTTATAGACAGGGTCAGCCAGCACACTACTTTCAGGTCAACACATTTAAGCAGCACACTCTGTACACCTTACCTATCACTATTTAGTAAGTTTTATCTTGGGGCTTCACACATCCCTGTATTATACATTTGCTTTTACCTCAGCACCTGCTATTAATTATTCAGTGGTATATTGATCCCACCGACTTACTCATAAAAGTTTTACCTTACCTCTCCTTGGTTTCGCACTGCAATACTGATTTCCTCTATCCACTCTCCCACAATATATTTTCTCACTCTGTTCATTCCTTTTCCCCTTTGACACTGGTTTTCCCAACCCTTTCTTGATCCACCACTCCCCATCCTTGGCGGTGAGTATGGACACTCTCTCCAGCCACTCTAGCATGTACTACCTACAATACATACCCAATACAGTGGGGCAAAAAAGTATTTAGTCAGCCACCAATTGTGCAAGTTCTCCCACTTAAAAAAATGAGAGAGGTCTGTAATTTTCATCATAGGTACACTTCAACTATGAGAGACAGAATGAGAAAAAAAATCCTGAAAATCACATTGTCTGATTTTTAAAGAATTTATTTGCAAATTATGGTGGAAAATAAGTATTTGGTCAATAACAAAAGTTCATCTCAATACTTTGTTACATACCCTTTGTTGGCAATGACAGAGGTCAAACGTTTTCTGTAAGTCTCCACGAGGTTTTTACACACTGTTGCTGGTAGTTTGGCCCATTCCACCGTGCAGATCTCCTCTGGAGCAGTGATGTTTTGGGGCTGTCGCTGGGCAACATGGATTTTCAACTACCTCCAAAGATTTTCTATGGGGTTGAGATCTGGAGACTGGATAGGCCACTCCAGGACCTTGAAATGCTTCTTAGGAAGCCACTCCTTCGTTGCCCGGGCGGTGCGTTCGGGATCATTGTCATGCTGAAAGACCCAGACACGTTTCATCTTCAATGCCCTTGATGGAAGGAGGTTTTTACTCAAAATCTCACGATACATGGCCCCATTCATTCTTGCCTTTACACGGATTAGTTGTCCTGGTCTCTTTGCAGAAAAACAGCCCCAAAGCATGATGTTTCCACCCCACCCCCCCCGCTTCACAGTAGGCATGGTGTTCTTTGAATGCAACTCAGCATTCTTTCTCCTCCAAACACGACAAGTTGAGTTTTTACCAAAAAGTTCTATTTTGGTTTCATCTGACCATATGACATTCTCCCAATCCTCTTCTGGATCATCCAAATGCTCTCTAGCAAATTTCAGACGGGCCCGGTTATAGATGGGTACTCTTACCAATAATCAAGGACTCACTATTCCTAGTGGGTCAAACAGGCAGGCAGAAATAACCTTCTGCGGGTACAATATGGCTTGGTACCCTTCCACTGCACTTCCTTCTTCTAACAACTCACAGATGATACCTCCCAGATGGATGGAACTGACCATACAGGTTCTTGATACCTCCGACCGGATCAAATATCCAGAATATAGTCTTTAAAATCTGTACTCGCTTTCAGAAGTAAATTCAGACGCCAACTGTGAAAAAAGTCAACCAACACTGTGTCTTGAAGAATTCTGTCACCTTTTGTTCTTCTCACAGATGAAGTCCAGGAACAAAGAAGAAAGCTGCCTGATGAGAAAACTGTCTGATAATGTGATGAGCTGTTACTGAGCTGTAACGCGATCACCCGGGTGATATCTAAGGATGTGTCCTCCTTCCATCCCTCCCAGGGTGCCATTCCATCTATCCTCTCGTTCCGCCAGTATACACATCTTCTGACCGTCCTCTCTGCAGTCTGCACTGAGAGGCTTGCTAGTGGCTCCAGCCTGACACACACACACACACACTCCCTGAGCTGTGCTGTGAAGTGCTGACACAGTTCAGCACAGAACGCTGGCTGCTAGGGAGACATCACTGATGATCTTAGCCTGATCTGTCATCTGTAAGTGCTTTTATTTTTGTTTACCCAAACTCAAAGGTTTGGCTCCAGCTCTCTCACCCTCTGTGCACTGTCTGTAGTCAGTCACGATTTTTCAGCTGCATGCCTCTGAGAACATGCAGGGAGGAGGTGGGTGGAGCTAGCAGAGGAGGAGGAAGTTAAAATCCTCCTCTGCTCTGAATGCTGGGGCCTCTCTCTCCTTCTCCTCCTGACTTCACTGGTTGCTAGACACCAGTCGGGCCGTGGCTAGCGACCAGTATGGGCAGTAGTGAACAAATTTAAGTGGGTCTCGGCCAGCCAGGAGTCCACCAGCACAGTGCGTGACAGTGGCGATGCAGTACAGCAGCATGACACTGCACACTAGAGAGGGAGCCTCAGGTCCTTGGACAGTGCACCCTGTTGCTGCCCCTCTTAAAGTGCCGCTTGGGTCCCATGGACCCACCGGAACCCTTGGTAGGGCCGGCCTTGGTAGGGACTGATGTGAATGTACAGTATATACATGTGTAAAGCAATGTGTAAACTGACAGCGCTATAGAAGTACCTATAATAAAGTAAATTAGCAAAGTACAACAGCACACAATAAAAACCCCAGCACTGGTGCTCCGTGTTTTCTTACCTAAACACATGCTCTTACACTGAGCTCTCCCATTCAAACCAAGATTACAGTTCAATGCTGGTGGAGATTGCTCGGTCTGACAACTCCAGCTTCTTTTATGCCAGGGTGCTAGAAAACAGAGCATCATAGCACCTGTCATACTGCTGCCACTATGCAAATTACCAGCACCCTGTAAGCGGTGGCACCTAGTGCAGAGCAGCCATCAGAAAACACTGGTCCCCATACAGTTTACCTAAAAGGGATCTCCTTCGACACCAACCCTAACCCCCTGCCCCTCCCCCCGCCATTTTTTTTTCATTTCACAATCACAACGTCACTACACATCTTGTCCATCACTTCCATATCACCACACCCATGGTGCTCCACTTCTTTTAAGGCCTCCGTAATTTCCACTTCTGTGCCAACATTCAATCTACCTCCTCGTCACGGTCTTTAGTTTAGTCAAGGACACTTGTTTTTATTTGCCAAATTCCTATAACCTCAAATATGATCCCTCTTCAGCTAAATTTATATATATATATATATATATATATATATATATATATATATATATATATATATATA
>BLSH010098865.1:332720-370142 GCA_018402905.1 Glandirana rugosa | reverse complement strand
GATAAGAGAAAGATAACGAGAGAGATAACAAAAAATACGTATGGACATTACAAAACAATGACAAAAAAAAACGTCCATACATTACAAAAATTTTTTAAAAAGGACATTACAAAATAATAAAAGAGAAGTATCGTCCTTACAATAAAAGAGGATGCAAGTGACTGTCTGCGTCGAGAAGAACTGAAACACCCAAGAAAAAAGAAAAAAATGGTCACAATAGGACCGCAGTTCCCATAGGGAAGCCAGGTCAACTCCTTGCAAACTAGGCATTGAAACTGGAGAGTCCTCTGTGAGGGGGGGGGGGTTTTAATGTAGGAAAGGAGGACGGCCCCCAGGGGAGGGGCCAGCTGAATTCTTTCCCTGCCTAGTTAACTCCTGGTAAGACGAACATAAAACCCACAAAGTCAAGAAGAGCTGCGTCTGTCAGTGAACGTAGGAGAAAATAACATTCCTGCTATGAAGAGAAAATAATAAAACATTACAGGAAAAATTTTTTAAAAACATTACATACCTGCAAAAAAAAACAGTAACAAAACATTACAGGTATGCATAAAAAACAATAGAGAGAGCAATAGAAAGAGAATAGAGATTAAATAGAAAAACAAGAAACGTACTACTGTTTTTGGCTTTTATCATTTTATATATTTGTTTTTTTATAACTTTTTTTTTTTTTTTTTTTAACAGTAGTTCCAGGTTGGGGGTTTCTCAAAATTCGGTGACATCTTGGAGACCCTGTGACAGTGTGCCCTATTCCTGTGTAGTGCTGTCCCCTATGCGAATACTCAACTAGTGTATGGTAGCACTCAAAACAGTCACCGATGCAGAGACCAGGCTGGTCAAAACCGTAGCGGCAATAAAAATGGGTGTCACGCCTGTATCCACTTTGTCTGCAGACACATCGTTTTTGGGGGGCTCAGTTGGTATGGGTATCAGGGATGGCATGTGGAAAATGCCGCTCATGCAGCCGGCTCACTGCATTTGGATTGGGAAGATGGGGTGCAGAACCAACTGGATACAGAAGGGCTCCGATGATCTCTTCCTGGAATTGGAGAGATCCAGTCCACCCTGACGCTCTGTATAACACATGAGCGTTCAGCATAGCCAATTGGAATAAGTATACAGACACTTTTTTGTACCAGTGTCTGGCCTTACAGCAATTAGGTATGGCGCCAATAACTGGTCGTTGAGGTCCATGCCAGTCGCCGTTGTAATTTGGACAGCCGTGTCTGCGTGAAGGGAGGAAAGAACGAAAACATTCTGTGTATCCCTCCACTTCACCGCAAGCAAATTACTACTTTGCAAGCAGGCTCTCTCCCCCCCCGTCTAAGGATTCTACCAGCCGTTGGGGGAAGCCCCGGCTATTAGATTGCACAGTGCCACACGCGCCAATTTGATGACCAAACAAGTGACTAAAAAGTGGCATGCTTGAGTAGTAATTGTCCACGTACAAATGGTACCCCTTTCCAAATAGGGGTGACATCAAGCTCCACACTATTTTGCCAGCGCTCCCTTTGTAGTCTGGGCATCCTTCCGGCTCCACGTGACTATCTCTGCCCTCATAAACCATAAAGCTATATGTATAGCCTGGGGCCCTGTCACAGATCTTATACATCTTGACCCCATATCTGGCACGCTTGCTGGGGAGGGCACTGTTTGAAAGCAAGACGGCCAGAAAATTTCATCAGGGACTCGTCTATGCAGACAACCTGGTCGGGAATAAACAGTGCTGCGAATTGGGTGTTGAAGTAATTTATGAAGGGAGGAGTTTTTGTGGAGCCAATCATATCCAGGGTCACCACGTGGATGACAGAGTTCATTATCGCTGAAATGCATAAACTGCAGGATGTGCTCGTATCATGTCCTGGCCATGGAAGCAGAGAACAGGGGCATATGATGAATTGGGTGAGGGGACAAATATGACCGCAACTCCGGTTATGTATGCCCATGAGGAGGGTAAGGCCCAGAAAAGACTTAAATTCTGGAACTGTAATTGGTTTCCTGTCTCTGGCAAGTGTCAAATGGGGATTAGCAGCGATGTATTGACCAGCATATAAATTGCTTTGGTCCACTATAGACCTATAGAGATCTTCGGTGAAAAACAGTGAATCAAAATAAATAAAAATCAATGGCCCTAAAGTCAACTCTATTCATCTGAATTCCGGGTTAGCCAGTGAATGGGAGAAGTACAGGCGCTGCATCAGTGGTGGGTTGCCAATGAGGGTTTGCAAGCACGGCAGGAAGGGCACTATTGGCTCTGCGGGCCTGTGTTTGTCTTCATCTTCATGGCTGCGCGACACTACTTGTGCTAGCCACACCAGCTTGAACTGCACTTATGGGACTCGCCACGTCACCAAATGTTACTGCAGTGCTGGTTTGTCTATGACCAGAATGTACTAGGCCGCTGGTGCTTGCCAGGTCACCAGTAGTGGTGGCGCTAGTACAGACTCTCTGCTCCAATGGGATCTGGTATGCCTGACCTTAGCAGGGACCACTCCATCAGAGCTATCTGACCGTGTACTGCTGCTGTCTACAGGTTCGGATGCTGAGCCTGATTCTGACAGTGGAGCTTCCCCATCGCTCTCGTCTGCCATGCTCAGCATTGCATAGGCTCCTTTACTAGTGTACCTCGGATTGGACACGTTTGGCTCTAAATTTATAGGTACACTAGTGTGACTCACAGGCAAAAAAGCACACCTGGCTGTCAGAGCCTGTTTCAAGTTGCTACCAAAATCACTGTCAGCTTTCGCAGGGATCGGGGGTGATCTCTGCGAATGCTGCAGAGATGTGTGATGTGTTTTGTAAGTGTCTATTGATCCTGCACTTGGTTGGGCTGGGCTGGGTGCAGGGGCTAAACGCAGGTGCTAGCAGGTATCTGGGCTGATCCCGCTAACGCCGCATTTTTTAGAAGGCTAATCAGATCACAGATATTAATCTTTTTAGATAAATATACTACTAACTGACCTATCTACGTGTATGTATGCGAGTCAGAGTACCTGTACTAATCTGATGGGGGAAAAAAAAAAAATAGCTAGCGGCACACATGACACTTATACAGTGATCACAGGTGACGGGGCAATCAAGGTGTTAACTTTATCAGGAGGGATATTTATACCTACCTAGGCCTACTACTACTACCTACCCTAACACAAGTACAGCGATCAGTGAACAATCTGATCGCTGCAATTAGTGACACAGTGACAGGAATGAAGGGGTTAACTTGGGGGGCGGAAAGTGTGCCTATGTGTACTGGTGTTCGTGTGCTGTTCTGAGTCCTCTCTCCTCTCTCGAACGGAAAAGGAAGGAGAGAGGGAGAGTGACATCACTTCCCCTGTGTTTACATTACACAGACGGGATGCATTCCATTCGTTAGGACTGATCAGCTGGTATAGACCAAATATTGATTTATTCCTGTAGATTGAACGGTCCTCCTAGCAAATTGGACCGGCGTGCTTGCGCAGGGGGCGCACATGCCCTGTGGCCACCGTTTATAGATGTCAATTTGCAGAAACCTGCCACTTTGCAGCAGTAAATGTACACGAGCCAGTCTGGAACCGGTTAAACTGAAACAGTCATGGTGCTGCAATGGGATCAGTTATGACACCAGCCAATTGATGGTCTGACAGTTTGGTTCAGGACACAAGCAAATGTGACAGTTAGCAATCCTGGCATTCCAGGAATGTAACTTTTTTTTAAACCGTTAAATCAATGGGTTTAGTTCCAAGTTATGGGTAAAGTTCCGCTTTAAATTATTGTCTGAAAACATAAGTTATGTCTTTCCATTACAAGACTGCAAACAATTCAGTCATGTACAGAAGAAGCTATTTTATTAAAGAACAGTTAAAACAGACGTCCTTTATAGATCCTTGCAGGGCAATGGGCTGTGCACATACATTTAACATTAAATTTGTTATTTGTCTTTCCCATCCCAGCTCATCTATGCAGTAGAAGCAGATTACCCTGGCATCCAATACAATCAAGAACGAATGGTCCGTTCTTACTTCCCAGCTCCAACTGAATCAATGGGACCTTAAATCATACCTAGCCACCAAGGTAAAATCTAGGCATTTGTACCGAAGACAGAACCTGTACTTGCATTATTTACAGTGTGTTTATGGTAAACATTCCAAACTGCATAACCATTTCAACATTGCATTTCAATTATTTCTAGCATAACCCTATTAATCTGAATGATACTGAGGTTTAAAAATACACACGTTTACTTCCCTAATTTCTATGGCACATATTCACTATGAAAACGTGCTGGGTGTCCAGTGTGTTCCTGTACCTTTTAAGGAGGGTTGGGCTCCTCCAGTCACCATTAAATGTATGTGCTTCCATTGTGAAAACTCTTATACAGAGATGGGTTCTGCGGTATACAGGGTGCCTTGCCGCCAGCCTGCAGCTTACGCATGCATTTGCAAATGTGTGTAACCAAACACCTGTTTTTAATGCATACTGTTAGCCAGGGTAATTCGGTTGGTAGCAAGCTGGTCGGTAAGTTGAGCCTGGAAATTCTTTGTTTTTTGTTTGACATATTCACTATGCCCTGTGAAAATGCATTGCCGAGTCACACATTTCACAAAGCCTACTGTCTGACCTGAGGGGAGTTTAGCCACTTAAGGACCACCCCACGTACATTTACTGCAGCAGGGTGGTCCTTAAGCGCAAAATCACATACCTGTATGTGATTCTCGTGCACAGATCTGGGGGCTCTGGAGGCATAGAGTTCATAGAGGAATTAATGATTGCAGGCAGCGATGTGTCATAGGACGAGTAGTCACTATAATTTGGAAATAAACCAAAGCAATGAGCAGAAAAGAAGCTGCAAATCATGCAGGGCATCCAGAATGTTTGTATTGCTATTACAACACTGATGTTATAAAATGAAAGTGTATGCTTTGACTATAGATCTCCTTTAAAATTATGGCACAGTCCTTCCTACTTTTTTCAGATGTCAACAGTAGGACATAATTAGATCAGTTTCTCTTCCAAAACAATCATACAAGGTGTTGGAGGATGATCTGCATGTTTCATAACTGTAGAGATAATGGTCTTCTCCAGCTGTATGCAATATAGCCAGGAAAATTATTTTCACAGAACCCATTTCAAACGCTATTTATATATAAGTTGCAATGCCGCCAGAACATGTTGTAACAATATGATTCTAATAAAACTGTCTAAGAGCAGAAACAAGATGACTTCTGAGGCTGCAGTGGCATTCGCTAATGTAAGCAGAGACTACCAGGAATAATGGGGCTGAGAACTTCACTGTGGGAGTAATTTAAAAAGGTTGGAGTGGAACTCCTGATATGCTAGTACAGAGCAGGTAAGGGTTAGAAGCATTGACAGGATTTGTTTCTGCCTATGTTCCCCTATATGGAAATGCTCTGAAAATTCCTCCGTAAAGAAATATACGCGAACAACATTTTTATTCTTCCTCTGCAATGTGGTTTACAAATGTGGTCCGTTTGCTTTGGGAGCCTTACATGAAATCACAATTACTGCAAAGGAGACCTAAGGCACTGGCTGCCAAGCTGTAGCAACACCCCCGCTCAACACTGTTAGCGAGATTTGAGGCGAAAACACAAACCACGTATAAACTGATTGGTAGGACTGTGTAGGGTTCTCGAAGCCACACTCACCTTTCTGGATAAACTCAGCCATTCGGTCTTTGAAAGGCTGGAGATGGTCTTCTGGAGAGTCCTTAATAACCATTTTTGCATTTTCCTCACACACTATGGAGAAAAAAAAGTAGTAATGTTTCAGAGAAGGTGTTAATGCTGTTGCAGCAGTTTTAAATAACAGATGTGTCATGTTTACCTAAACCCCCTGCATCAAAATTACAATACACAGATATGGTCAGCCGAAACACTCTGTGCTGGCATCATTTTAATAAATCAACTGAATGCCATTTAACGTTGCCCTCTCATCTTGATCCCATGGCCTGCAGCACCACACCATTCAACATAAAGGAAAAGATTATTTTGCCCAAAAATTCTCACATCTTGCACCATAGACCACAATATAAATATTTGGTCAAGTGTCCTTATTAAAGGGAATATATCCTACAATTTTCAGGTTTCCATTCCTCTTATACACATTAAAGTATACTTCCCAACAGTCTCAGATTGCACTGGCTTACTGACTCGTTCATATGCAAATCCCCCTCCAGCTCATTAATATGGCAAGCTGCTTCTCAGATACAGCAAAATAAAGGACTAGGGCTGCTGCCTTATCTCCCTATTCCACTGGTGTATGTGTGTGTGGGGGGTTATACTGGTGAAAGGGGAAAAGTTTGAATGGGGGGGGGGGGGTATATACTGCAAGGGAATTCTGTACTGGTGGAGAGAAGCTGCTACAGGAATATCTGTAAGCCACAACCACCTGCTGTAGTGCGCTATGTAGGCCCCCATTTTGGCTCTTTAACCACTTGCCGACCGCCGATCGGCATCTGACGGCGGCAAAGTGGCTCTGTAAGGCAAACCGCCGTCATACGACGGCGGCCGCCAGATCGCGCACAGTGAGCGCGCGTGCGCGCCGCCGGAGGCGCGCCCGCACGCTCACTGTGTCCAGGGGGGCCAGGGAGCGGGTGCGGCGGCTTCGATTGCCGCCGGCCACCCGCGATGCCCCCCCCGGAGTGAAGGAGCGGAGGTCCGTGTAAGTAAACACGGACCTCCGCTCTGTGTGAGGGGGAAGGGCTGTGATCACAGCCTTCCTGTACGTGAAGGCTGTGATAACTTCCCTTCCCCTGTTAGGGCATCCCCCATACAGTTAGAACACGCCCAGGGAACATAGTTAACCCTTAGCGCGCCCCCTGCAGGTTAACCCCTTCACTGCCAATGGCATTTACACAGTAATCAGTGCATTTTTATAGCACTGATCGCTGTATAAATGCCAATGGTCCCAAAAAAGTGTCAAAATGGTCCGACATGTCCGCTGAAATATCGCAGTACCGCAAAAAATCGCAGATCGCCGCCATTATTAGTAAAAAATAAAAAAAAAATAAAAACCCCAAAAATGAATTCTCATCATCCGTAAACGCGACCACTTTTGCGCAAACCAATCAATAAACGCAGATTGCGATTTTTTTTATCACAAATATGAGGAAGAATATAAATCGGCCAAAAACGGTGAAAAAAAATGTTTTTTTATATTTTTTTTTTGGATTTGTATTTTAGCAAAAAGTAAGAAATTTGTTTTTTTTTGCAAAATTGTCGCTCTTCTTTTGTTTATAGCGGTGATCAGAAATGACGCAGAGGGGATCAAATACCACCAAAAGAAAGCTCTGTTTGTGGGAAAAAAAGGACGCAAATTTCGTTTGGGTACAACGTCGCACGACGCGCAATTGTCAGTTAAAGCGACGCAGCGCCGAATCGCAAAAAGGGCTCCGGTCCTAAAGCTGGAAATCCTTAAGTGGTTAAAAAAAAAAAGTGTTCAGTTCAAAAACTGGGAGGCAAAGTTAGAGTTATTGGAAACCAACCACAGGTTGAAACCTGGAGTTAATATCCTACAATCCTGAATGGGACAGAAATTAGCAGTGAAAAGCACTGCTCACTCTAGTTTATGTTGTAAAATTTTAGACCATGAGGGTTCAGATTATCAGCCTCCTACAAGCTATGCAGACTTCTAGATATATTCTTGAAATATTGCTAAATAGTTTTATTTCAGCCATTTGTGTATTTAAACCTTTGATTGCATTTAAACCTGCATAGGTAATGAAGAGCTGGAAGCATGGAAACTGACCAGGAACACGGACAGAAAAAGCTCCATTTATGGCAACAAAGACTCCATTCTGGATCCATTCTGCAAAACATGACCCTGGCTACTCCCCAAATTGCTTTCAAGTCAACTGCTCTAAAAGCTTGTACAAATAGAACTGGCAGGACTCTCCAAATAGAGTTTGGCCTAGAGACACAGATTAAGGATTTGACCAATTCACACCAATCTGGTTTAATGTGGAGCATTTAAGGTACATTACATCATGCATTAATGTGCACTGTTTTAAGGCAGGGTGTTTACTTGACTTATGGACTGAGTTGAGTTCAATAAAGTGGTATTAAACCTTCCTTTTTAAAAGTACTTTCAGCTGCTAATTAACTTATGGAGTACACAACTACTTTAGCTTTTAATTCTTGCCTATGTTCCCATTTAAGCTGGTGCCATGACCACTGCCCTAGGTTTCCATTTTCAGTGTGGTTCCTTTTCTAGCAGTATCCTACGGAGTCACTTTTGCATGCAGAGTTTAGTGTTAGGCATCAATAAAAAACACACCCTTATAGCCTCCAAGCTAACAGACCGACTGGAAATTGCACGGTCTACTGTTAACTTCTTCCTGTAAAGACTGGGGGTTCAGAAAGTAGCACAGAGCAGAAGAAAGCAATGAATTTTGTAAACTGCAAGTGCTGTTGTAAGAATATTAAACAGTTTACTGGGAAAGGTTTATTTTATTGTACTCAATGTGTTCAGTTATAAATTAATACTTTAACCACTTGCCAACCGCACTATAGCCATTCGGCGGCTACAGAGCGGTCATCCAGTTCTAATGGCCTCCTGTGATCATGCCCACTGTGCTCTGTGATTACTGTCCTCCGGACACTGCTGATCACAGATTGAGGTAAAGAGCCATTCAGTGGCTCTAACATGTGATCAGCTATGTCCAATCACAGCTAATCATGGAGGAAAACAGAAGCCGGTTATCGGCACTCCTTCCCTCGCGCTGTCAGCAAGACAGCTCAACAGTGCCCCCCCATCAGTGCCTCCTCATCAGTGCCACCCTTATCAGCCCACATCAGTGAAAGAGAAAGATTACCTGTTTGAAAAATTTTATATCAAACTATGAAAGCTTTTGTTTTTTTTTTAAATTTTCGGTCTTTTTAGTTTATTTAGAAAAAAAAAACAAAAAGACTCAGTGGTGATTAATTGCATGTACTCTTTACATATTCACCTGCTTATTGTGTACCACGCATAGGATTAATCCATTAGGATTATTTTGTTTATTTTGCAGTGTGAATTTTCACTTAATGAATGGGGTAAATGCACTCTGCAAAGGGAACATGGTCTGTTCCCCTAGTAAATCGACCCAAACATGTACCACACATAACATTTCTTAGTATATGGTTAGGTTAAGCTAGATGAAAAAAAATGAATTATTCCCCTTCTCTGCTTACAGGCTCTCTACATAGTTCATTGCTTATAAAGCGCTATTGCCCTTTTAAACAAAAATGTAGGTAAAAAAGTTTTACGTAACATTGTGCAAATATAAGATCTCATGGTTTCCACTTTCACCTTAGTTTTGTATTTTTATTTTCCACTACCAATAAAAACACAAAAACTGAAATTGGCAATAATTACAACAGTGTTCAAACTATACATTGCAGCACACAGTAATCAACGGTACTAATCAGAGTGATTAGTTCACTCACCCAAACGACCCCTTTAATAATACATTTGGGCCATTCCCGACATGAGACGATATATGCACGGTTGGAATCACCCACATCTATCCTTTATTTCCCTGACAGTATAAAGTAACATCACCCCATGTAAATATACAAATATACAATACTCAGGGCCAAGATCTCTTTATCCCCTTAGGTTGAGAATGTCCAAATTGGTCCCACCAAAAATGGCCACCGAGCAAGGTCAGGGATCATTAGACAGTATATAGGATAAGGAGGTATAGCATTACAGGAACGCTCCAGATGATGTCAATACGACTAAGCCAGTAGAGCGCTGCTTATGTGCGTCATTTCCACTTCAAGCTGTTTTTTGAGCGTGTTTTATTATACTTTTATTGCTTTGGAAATTGTTACCATTTAAATAAAATGTCATTTTACAACAGTACTACTCCATGGGAACCCTCTTTATTTTTCACACACGCATGTGACCGCGGGAAAGGACACCACCAAGACAAACTACAAGGTTTAGGCTGGACCCGCTGCACTGTGGTGTAGGACTGTGAACGCCCTGTACCCCGCAGAGGGGTGAAACTATGGAAAGCATACATCTACCCTTTATTATCACCCAAGCACTAGGAGCACCAAGCGTTTTCCAAGGATTGCCCTGCACCACCAGAGGGAGCAATCAAGGAAGAGCACAAGCCACCTTCTCCCCCCCCCCCCCCACACAACTCCCTATCTAGGATTGAGTACATTTTTCTCAACCCTCTTCTACTAATGCATGCCATACATCCTAGCATTCATGACATCGCCATTTCTGATCATGCGGAAATCTCCCTAAGCCTGACAGGACTGATCACCCAAGGGAATACCAGGATCTGGCGATTCCCAACCTATTTGACACAAGACAGTGAACTACAAAAAAAAAAAAAAAAAATCATAAAAAGATGGGAAGATTACTCATATACCAACTCGGCACACCGGGAAATTCCGAATCTCTTCTGGGAAACCGGAAAAGCTGCCTTACGGGGCAAATCTACACAGAGGCAAGTAACTCCCTTCGCCAAGCTCAAGCAAACTTATCACAAGCAAAATCCCCTAACCATAGAAAGCAATGGCGATTAGCCAAAGACAATTTTGACCATTGGGCGGCAGCTCAAGAAAAATTGCACCAATCCTACTTCGATCTCGAGGACCACAAATTTGGTAAAAAAGCAGGGAGACTTTTAGCCAGACTTTGCAAAGGCCCGTACACCCAAACACATATCACAGCCCTTAAAAATGGTAATAAAAGGTATCCTCACCTCCACTCCTAATGGAATAAATGTAATTCTGAAACAATTTTAAACATCAGCTAGTGCCTTTCTTGATTCAACTACACGTCCTACGATAAGTGACAACCACCTATCCCAGCTCAACGCTCTGATTTCTTTAGAAGAAATTACCAAAGCGATCAAGGCGTTATCCCCAGGCAAGGCTCCAGGACCGGATGGCTTCACATCGGGATTTTATAAATTATCCCTCAATAGTATTGCCCCCACATTGCAGCTAGTCAACCAAGGGATATTGGATGGGAATGAATACCTGCCCTCTGGTCACCAGGCCCACATCCATCTAATCCCAAAAAAAGGTAAAGATCTCATGGAAACAGGTTCCTATCGTCCGATCTCACTACTCAAACTAGACTCCAAACTTTTGTTAACAATAACAGCGAATAGACTGGCCCCTATCATGCCCTCCCTCATCCACCTCTCCCAAGCAGGATTCACCCAAGGGAGATCTGCAACCTCTAACATTAGGAAAGTTCTAGTTGTACTAGAAGTGGCCAAGACCAATCTCGCCAAGGACTACGCCATAATCACGCTCGACGCCGAAAAGGCGCTCGATAACGTCAGTTTCCATTGGTTGAGAATGGCCTTGTCCAAATTGGGCTTCACAGGCCCATTTACACACTTAATCAGGTCTATGTACTCGGCCCCTCTGCCAATATTGTTGCAGCAGGCCTTACATCTAATAGCATCAGCCTCCACAAAAGGGACTAGGCAAGGGTGCCCTCTCTCCCCCCTACTTTTTAACATCGCCTTCGAACCCCTATCCTGATTTTTGAACTCCCAATAAAAACTACATGGAGTATATGTATATCTCTGCTGTTTTCATTCAAAACTCCTAATAAAAATTTATTAAAAAAAAAAAAAAAAACTACATGGAGTAAAAATAGGCTCACGAGAACTCCGTACCACCCTATTCGCGGATGATATCCTAATATTCACCTCAAACCCTGGAAGCTAACATACCACACATCCAAGAAATTTTCACAACATTCCGATCCTGCTCAGGCCTCAGATTAAATTTCTCTAAGAGCAAACAAAATATTATCCCTCATGCAAACGAGATCCCCCCACGGGCGACTGGGTCAATCTTTCCGTTTTTACATGTTTATTTCCACATTACATATTTAGGGATTAAAATAGGGAAAGCACCCTCTTCACTAGATCATCTTAATTTACTCCCAACTCTATCCAAAATGATAGCTGAATTAGAAGGCTGGTCATCCCTCCCCCTCTCCCTATTCGGCAGATGCCATCTTTATAAAATGGTGAGTTTCTCAAAGTTGCTGTACCCACTCCAAATGATCCCTCTCCTACTAAAAAACAGTGATGTACAAAGATTACACAGAACCCCAACGTCCTTCATATGAAAAAGGACGGAAACCCCAAATTGCACTCCAAAAGCAATTTTTCCCAAAACATGATGGTGGAGTTAACATTCCTAACACTCGTCTCTATAATCTATCCTGCTTATTAAGGGTGGGGCTGGATTGGATACCACAGACTTCCAAGTATTCTAACTATGAGCTGGAGTCTCAAACGGCAGGACAATGGAACTGGTCAGCCTTGTTGCATTGTGGCTTCAGAGGGATTCCATCTTACCTAAAACATAACATCCTAATTTGGGACAAGGTGCTAGTGTGGAGAGAAATTGGGGTCATCCTCCCAGATGACTCGCCACCTCCCTATCTCTGGGCACCCCCTGTTCCCACAGGCAAGACAGTATACAGCCTTTTCCACATGGATCTCACATGACCTGGCTGGATTTGCCCAGCTATTTGACACCACCTCAGGGAAATCCATTCCTGCTCTGGATCTTCAACAATTTACCCCTCACCACCTACTCTATATATATATATATTAGACAACAAGTTTTGCGATTCCAAGGACCTGCGCTTTAAAACTTCTATCCTGGACGCTTTCCTAGACAAGCAAATACACAAAATCTCAGATATCTAAAAATGCTGCCTTCACTAAACAAATTCATGCCACCTCTACTGCTTCTTGGAACAATGACCTTCGGTCATCATAAGCCCTGTCCCTCATAGTGGCGGGATATAATGCAACGCGCATGTTCATAGTCAATGCGTTCTGGAGGGAGCAGCAACTTAAAATCCTACACCGGGCTTACATCCCCTATTTGTCCCCCAAATGGTGGCCGGACTGCTCTAACTGTCCCTTGTGTAAAAGCCCCAAGCCTCAGCTACTACATAGACTTTGGGCTTGCCCCGTCATCTCTCATGTCTCGGACCAGGTGGAACTCCTGGTAGTCGAAGTTATTTGACACCAACTCCATAAAAATGTATATCTTCTACTATTCGGATGCCTGGACACTTCCATCTCGAACCTAACCAGTTTGCAATCGAAAACCATACAACACAACAAAGACTGGCTATCGACTTGTTATATGGCCTTCAGAAGAGCAATCCTATAAAAATGGCTGTCTGCTCCCCCCCCCCCCCACCAAAGATGTGCAAACTGACCTCCTGAGCCTCTACAGCAGGGATATGCAATTAGCGGACCTCCAGCTGTTGCAAAACTACAAGTCCCATCATGCCTCTGGGTGTCATGCTTGTGGCTGTCAGTCTTGCTATGCCTCATGGGATTTGTAGTTCTGCAACATCTGGAGGTCTGCTAAGTGCATATCCTCTACAGGATGGAGAAACTAAACTACACCTCCGTTAACCTTCTAAAAACGCTGCACTTCCAATACAAATGGTGACAATTCCTAGAAAAGCTGTCCCTGCCAATTAACACAAAGGACCTCACTAATCCTTCCCTGGATGCAGGAATCTCAACGCCTCATCCCAATGAAGGAAATGATACATGATATCGGAATTTGTTCAGGACCTTTCCTTACCTCATTCTACCTGTTCCATGTCTAGTGATAGTTTCAGGTAAAATCGCAAACAGCAGACTTGCCTGATTTTAAAGCTCTTAGATAGCTCAGTGCATGAAAAATCGTATCTGGGTCTCTCACCCTCCCCTTCCCTCCCATCTCCTTTCCCTCTACCCCCCCCTTTTCTTAGTTGATTAAAGGATCTTTAGCTTCTATAACTGTAAGATATGCATTGCTAAACGCCATGTTTTAACTTGAAATTGAGATGTTATATTTGCTGAAATTCTGAATACATTTTCTTAAAAAAACAAAAACAAATAATAAAAAAAAAAAAAAAAAACGTAACCATACAGTGGGTCCTACTTCGAGGGTTGTGTCCAATAATGGCCACATAACTCAAGATAAAACCACTACAGTAATAACCCTGGTAGTGGGAAATTCTCAACCAGCCCTATGACGCAAACAACTCAGATCACTTCTTCTAACAAATACAGATTTAAAAAGAATTCAGGATTGCCAAAGGTTTTCAATCGCTCTCTGAATTGCGAACAATGGCCACATATCCTTAATCAGATGGCAAAGACTAAAAACAAACCTGGCCTCTCTATTAAAATATATGATCCACACCTTGTGACACTGTCACAACCACACCCTCTATTGACGTGCTTTCTGGGACAATGCACGCCACATTTTTTTCTGAAGCGGGAAGGGGATTGGAGAACTAATTTCCTGAAAAAATAGGGGCTGATTTACTAAACTAAGTTCACTTTGCAAGTCAATTTACCTTATCTTAGGAAATGAGGTGAAGCTCTGCTGACTTCATCTAATCATGTACATGAAAAAATAACTACTTTATTCTTGTGAGCAAGCCCACTGATGTGATTCCCATCAAGGGAATGATTTTTTTTTTTTTTTTTTTTTTTGTGGAGGAGACAAGTATGTGGCTGCTTTATTAATAATAGACTAAAGTATGAGTATAAATACCAAGATGAGCTAACTTTTTTTGTGTGACTTCTTAAATTTCCAATAAAAAATAATATTTTATTTTCCTTGCACGAGACTTGGTATTCTTTGCAAAATGAATATACAACACATTTATAAAGTAAAAATGTTCTTACAAGCCTATTTGCCTTTAGTAAATCAATATCTATATTTTGCACATGCTCCTCCATCTCTAGCAGATACCTAATATCTGAATATAAAATCTTGATGAGACGGTATAGAGTCTCTTCCATTCTACATAAAATATATTAGCAGAGTTTCGAACTCTGCCGCAGATGCAAAACAAAATTCTTTATATTTTCTGGAAGTGCCAAGGTCAGAAGTTTGAGACCAAATTGGTTACCTAACCCATGAACTGACTTACATTAACCTGGGAGTTGATCCTTGACATACTTTCCTCACTCGAGCCCCTTTCCTGAAACTTGTATAGACTATTCTTACTAATCTGTATGCTGAACACAGTTAAAGCCTGCACTCCTATTATGTGGAAACAAGAAACTTTCATTTTTATGTAAGTTGGAACAGGTACATGTTTTAAGTGTAGCTCCAGCCCAAAAAGTAATTTAAGTTTTTTGGATAGCATAGGGAAGGGTTAACATCCCTGTAATTTTTGTTTCGCTGTCTGTGCTTCTGTATAGAAGATTTCACCTCACTTTCTGTCCCTAGGACAAATGGATTTTGAAAAATTTGAGTTGTTGTGGAAACAAGGATTGGTGATAAAGCTTCAGTAAAGGCACCTTTTTCCCATGACAACTCTTGCAGGAGTGAATTTCCCTTCCTAGGGGTAAGATTTCCTGTCACTTTCTGTTGTCTCCCTCCATTTGTAAGTAGGAGTCGTTTAAGTCGGATGTTTGTAACTAGGGTACCACCTGTATATTATTGTTATAATACAGGATTTATATAGTGCCAACAATTTGCAGAGTGCTTTACAATAAAGAAGGGACACAGTACAATTACTATACAGTTCAAAACAGAAGGAATAGGAGGGACCTGCCTTGAAGCTTACATTCACTTGAGGTGACTCAAGTAGAGTTCTTAGGTGGAGGTGGGGTAGGCGTCCCTAAATAAATGAGTTTTCAAGGATCGCCTAAAGGCAGACAGGGTAGGGGCTGACTGGACATTCTGGGGCAGGGAGTTCCAGAGGATGGGAGAGGCTCTAGAGAAGTCCCGAAGGTGAGCATGGGAGGAGGTAACAAGGGAGCTAGAGAGCAGGAGGTCCTGGGAGGAGCGGAGAGGACGATTTGGGCGATATCTGCAGAGGAGATTGGTGATGTAGCTGGGGGCAATGTTGTGGATGGCCTTGTATGTTGTGGTTAGTATTTTGAATTTTATACAGTGGGGTAGGGGAAGCAAACAAACGGAATGCAGGGTCAGAAGCCAGGAGGAGAGTCAGCCGAGCAGGGTCTTGAATCCAGGAACCAGAAGGGAACGTCAAACAGGCAAAGTCTTTCAAAGGGAAATACAGAAGAGATTTCCCAGAGATGTTGGCGAAGGCATCTGCAATCCGATCCAGGCAGGTTATATATCAGCAGAGCTGGCTTAACGAGGCAGGATATGGTCATAAGGTGAGACAGTGTGGAAGCTGAGACTGGCAATCAACCCACAGCTGAGCAACTTGAACTGTCTCTACATATGACTTCCACTACACATTTAGACCTGTGCTTTGTGGCTGGCAGAGTGTTTGAGTCAGGAGACAAAAATGGGAAAATGCTGGCTAATCTAGTGGCAGAACCTAGGTTCCAAACGGTGGTTTCAGGTATACGCTGTGCAGATGACACCAAAACACTTGATCCCAATATTATTCTACGTGAATTCACCATTTTAGTCAGTTGTATTCAGCAGGAGCAGGTCCACCAAAGGCCACTATCCAGGACTTCCTTAGCACTCTGGATCTCCCCACTCTTTCGCCAGAAGTAGCGCTTCTTGACAATCCCATTACACTAGATGAAATGGAAGCTGCTACACTCCTTTCCCGGTAACAAAACTCTGGGTCCGGACGGTATCCCGTGGGAGTGGTATAGGACATATGCCTCTACCCTGGCACTTAAACTGCGTGGCGTGTATTCGGAGTCACTAGAGAAGATGATGCTACCCCCCTCTATGCATCAGGCCCATATAGTCTTAAGCCCCAAGCCAGGCAAGGACCACTCCAAATGCTCCTCCTACAGGCCCATCTCTTTATTAAATTATGATTTGAAAATTTTAACAAAAGTTTTGGCCACTAGATGAAAATTATCAAGGACCTACTAAGCATAGATCAAACTAATTTTATACCGGGGAAGTCCACGGATATCAATAACCGCCGGGATTTCACTCATTTGCAGTTGCCCCCAACCAACTCCACTTCTAGTACTTTGGCAGCATTTGACATAAAAAAGGCATTTGACTCTGTGGCCTGGCCTTATATGTTTACAGTGCTGGAGACTATTGGGTTTGGACCTGAATTCCTGAAATGAGTGCAAATACTCTACTCCTGCCCTTCAGCCCAGGTTAAACTGAAAGGCGAACTTTCAGAGCCATTCCCAATTGGGAGGGGCACGAAACCGGGATGCCTGCTGTCTCAGTTCGCTATTGTGATGGAGCCAGTGGCAGCGGCCATAAAGAGGGTCTCGGCTGTGGTTGGCATCCATGTGGGCACCCTCGTAAAAAAGATTGCGATGTATGCAGATGACCTTCTATTATTTCTCTATGACCCAGGGCCATCCCTTAAGGAAGCGTTATGTATACTGTCTGAGTTTACCTTTTATTCGGGACTGCAAATCAATTGGGGAAAATCGCTAATTTTACCTTTTGACCGAGAGGCTACAGCTGACCCTGCTCTACCCTTGGTATGGGCATCCAAGATCAGATACTTAGGCATAGAAATTTCCCTGGATACTTCGGAATACTGTGCCCCAAATTTAGTTCCACTTCTTGAAAACATGAAATCCAAACTGAGGGCATGGTCCAATCTTCCTTTGTCTCTAATAGGACGCATAAACCTGTTTAAAATGACGTTACCTGGTTTTCTTTATGTACTCCGACATGCGCCGGTGTGGATTCCAAAGAAATATTTTAAAATAATTAACTCTAGTCTGATTGCCTTTATCTGAGGCACACAGCAACCAAGATTTAAGTTGACAGTTTTGCAACGCCCATGGTTACAGGGAGAGCTGGTGTGCCTAGACCTCCACAAATATTTCCTGGCAGCCATGCTCACTCACGCCCATAATTAGATCATGCAGAATGAGACCAACACAGCGGTTGTATTAGAGGCCTCCTGTGTGGGCTCTTTTGAGGTTCTTAAAGCGGAGGTCCGAGGGCTAAAAAAAAAATTAAAAGTCAGCAGCTACACATACAGTAGCTGCTGACTTTTAATATTAGGACACTTACCTGTCCTGGAGTCCAGCGATGTCGGCACCCGCCGCCGATCTTCGGATCGGGGGACGGGTGCAGCCGCCTCCATCGCGGGTAAGGGAACCCGGATATGTAAGCAGTACAGCTTCACGCCGGGCAACTTACCGCGCATGCGCGAGCTCTGCCACGCTCTGCTACTGGCCAGGCGGCCAGAAGCAGAGCGAGCAGGGAGGAGGGAGCCGGGCTGCTGACGTCAGCGGCCGCCGGCCAGAGCTCCCGGATGTGTGGAAAAGGACACCTGTCTAAAGACAGGTGTCCTCTTCCCCCTCCCCCCCGAAAGGTGCCAAATGTGACACCTGAGGGGGGGTGGAATCCAACCAGAGGAAGTTCCACTTTAGGGTGGAACTCCGCTTTAAGAACCTCTTATACAGGGGAGCCTCTGCTTCCCCAATCCTAACCGCAGCCATGAGATCTGTATTGAAGGCCTGGCTCTTTGGCCTAGCCCTCTCGATCATATCTTACCACATACTCCCTTAAGGCTCAATCCATCACTACCAGAATTCGCTTTTATACCTGACCCGCAAATCTGGGCAGTGAAAGGTATCAAATATCTAGAGCAGATATGTTTAGCTAGAGATCTGAAGTCCTTTGATACCTTATAATTGCATTTTGATCTACCAAATGTATACCTTTTTAGATACCTACAACTGAGATATGCCTTTCAAATACAGTTCAAACACCAGTCAGTAGCTCTTTATACCTCGACCCTAAAAGATAAACTCAGAACTGATGCCCTCACTAAACCCCTTTGCACTATCTATAAGATAATGTCTCACTCCATCCACACGGGACTGGAATCCCTTAAATCCAGATGGGTACTAGATGTCCCAAGCTTGGATGATGAGGGTTGGGAAGAAATGTGGTAATGCTCCTTCCTACAGCTGGTGTCCGCAAGGGACAGGCTGATTCAGTACAAAATCCTACATAGGATCTACCTCAAACCTGCACGTATACACAGAATATATCAATCCATCCCTGCAAAATGTTGGAGGTATGCAGCGGACTCAATCCACATATTTTGCCAATGCCCTAATATTCAACATTTCTGGGCAGAGGTGGTCTCGGTCATACATTCTGTGACCACCATTCATGTTCCTCAGACTGTGGAGGTCTGTTTGCTGGGTCTGGTGGATGCTCTGGCTCATCCCCGTGCCTCCAGGAAGCTGATAGGATTACTTTTATTCTATGCCAGGAAAATTATTCTCCTCCAATGGAAATCCCCATTAGCTTCGACCCTTACCTTGTGGAAAAAATTAATTAACGTCAACTTACCACTATACAAGGTCACCTACTTAGCGAGAGGATGCCCTAAAAAAAAAATTCCACAGGGTTTGGGATATTTGGGTAGAGGAACTGTCTACAAATACTGATCCTGACTAATTAGTTTATTACCTTGCAGGTGTCTGGGTGTACATGTACCAACGCCCAATCAACTAGTCTACCAAGGGTGACTTTCATCTCAGAAAATGGCCTAATAGTATCCATGAATGGCTGATACCTACATCATTCTGACAATTTCAGAAGTTACTGAAGCATATAGTTTTGTTCTAGTACCATAGCGGCACTACTGCCAAGAGTTTGAGTATTAATGTTTGGTTTTACTGTGATGTATTTGACCTGAGCCTGGGTATGCCCAATAGGCTCTGTTTTGCAACTAAAATTGAAATCCAATAAAAAGAACTTAAAAAAAAAAAAATGTATGAAACCACAGTGCTCAACAGTGTTATTCAGGAAGTTTTATTCAAGACACATGGAAATATAGGCTAGTGACAAGCTAATTCTACCACTGAAAAGAAAAATAAATCATATTACGATAATGCAAGCCATGGCAAAGTCTAGTTAATTGTATGATTAAAAAAATGGTGAAATTACGGAAAGACCTGGCAACTAATGATGAATTATCAAGTGACTGCAGGCCTGCACACCTTGCTATATACCTAAATTAATTGCATGTACTTTTTACATATTCATCTGCTTATTGTGTACCAGGAATATTAAGGTGTACAAGCAAGTGGAAGTAGGGAGAGCCAACATCCCCAGTAATTGTAGACAGACAGACCCCTCAAAGGGTGGGACTTTAACGGCACATAGGATAATCAAAGAGTAAAAAAAAATATACAAATTTTATTGATATACATCAATTAAAAGCACTGTAAACGAATAGCATAAGAGGAACAGTTCAAGTTACATGGTGATAGCAGAATTACACATGGGCAATAGCACCTGATTCATTTTGGGATTTCTACCCTTCTTCATAGGTGCTCTATCTGTACCATTTATTTACATACATATCTGTAAAAGATATAAATATAAACAATACACATCAAGATACTATTTACATAAACACCAAGTAGAGATGAATTGCAAATAGGCTCCCCAGCATATTACCTGCCCGCCCATAGAAATTTGTTTAGCCAGAAGCCTAGAAGTGGGGCAAGTGATCGTCTAATACTATAGGCTATCAATATCGATAGATGATGAAATCACACCAGAACAAGCTTCATATGCATCACCCACTATCTGAGGTATTATAGTAAATTCCTCTGCAAAGGGTCCAGAGGCATCGTTGGCCAGAAGGAAAATGGGGGGACCCCCCGAAAGGTGAAGGGGGGAGAGAGACCAGGGCACCACCCAAGATTGCTAAGTATATAAAAATATGTGGGTACCTGGTGTATAGAAGTTGTATGTCAGAGACGGCGTGGTCTAACCTGGAAACAGCAAAAAGAGCATGGTGTCGCAAGGAGCACAAAAGTGCTACCCAAGCTGTGCTGAAAACAGAAAAAGTCAGACAAGTACCCTTTAAAAGCAGTTAGCTAGCAAGTATGGTAAGATAGCTGTCCTGCAAACATTCATAAGAGTAAGTTACCTGCTGTTCATTGTAGGAGAAAAAAAACGCTACTTTGTTGCTCATTCAGAGTCCCAGGGCAGACAGTGCAGTTTATAAAGTGTGCAGGTGGAGGGAGAAAGCCAATCAGGGCTGTCCTTCCATTTATGGCAAGGTGCAAGGCCCCCCCATCCAAACTGAGCCGACACATCTGTTGCAGGCCCTCCAAATAGGCAGCACCCCGGATATCCGTCAACGCAGTTCCCCACTGGCTCACGACAGGAAGGAAGCCAATCTGAGCACAGTACAGGCCAGGCGCTCCCCCGGGGGGGGGGGGGGGTCGGGGGGAAGCGCCTGACTGTATGTACAATGGGTACAAGGCCTGCCCCCTACACCATTGGCTGGCGGACTGGGTGAGCCAGATGGGGGATAACTACCGACCCCAGAAGACAAAAACGGGAGGTTAGAAGCATCTGGCGAAAGGGGGAAAGAAGACAGGAAAAAAAAAATAAAAAAAAAAAGACTATCAATTGATCAAATAAATGAATAAAGTAACATATATGATTAAAATTATATATATGCAAATCATGCCGCTACAGGAAACAGGGGAACCAGAATACGATGCAAACTCCAAATGCTGTGTTACATTGTTTGATATATATACGTCAATAGTTTTTAGACCTTACATGCATGAAAACCACTCACTTATGGGGGAATGGTAAAAAAGGGGGAAAACAAAATAATCAAAAAATAGATTGATAGGGTACATCCCAGTCCACGTGATTGGGACTGGGATAAAGCATTATTGCAACTTGAAGCCCGATGGATTGGCCGATTGAAAGCCACAGTCCCAGCAGGACTGAATAACAATATCTCATATAAGCCCTTTTTGGAGTATCAGGCAAATGGGAACAACAGTAACATCATTCTCCTGTTGTCTCAGCCTTTCTTATATTTTCCCCCCTTTTTTACCCTTCCCCCATAATTGAGTGGTTTTCATGCATGTATGGGTCCAACAACGATTGACGTATATATCAAACATATATATGTACACACACACATATATATATATATATATATATATATATATTTATTTTTTTTTTCTGTTTTCAGCACAGCTTGGGTAGCACTTTTGCGCTCCTTGCGGCACCACATTATTTGTGCTGCTTCCAGGTTAGACCACGCCGTCTCTGACATACAACTTCTTCTATACACCAGGTACCCACATATATTATAGGACAGCTTTGACGCTGCTCGCAACCTCTATCTTGTCCTGCATATATGAATTGTGTTGATCCTCTGTCTCTTTTTATATACTTGGCAATCTTGGACAGCGCGCTGGTCTCTCTTCCCCCTTCCCCTGTTGGGCCCCCCCCCCCCCCATTTTCTATCTGGCCGACGGACCCTTTGCGGAGGCATTTAATATAATACCTCAGAGATACTGGTTGATGCGTATGAAGCTTGTTCTGGTGTGACTTCATCATCTATCGATATTGATAGCCTATAGTATTAGACGATCACTTGCCCCACTTCCCTGCCCCACTTCCCTGCCCCTCTGGCTGCTGAGAAATAGCCTCTGTGTGAACTTTGAATGGCTGTAGTGGAGAGAGGGCTGCAGATAGACAGGCACTATATATTTATTTAAGGTACTTATATAGTGCCGTCAATTTACACAGCGCTTTACATATACATTGTACATTCACATCAGTCCCTACCCTCAAGGAGCTTACAATTCAAGGTCCCTATCTCACATTCATACATAGTAGGGCCAATTTTGACAGGATCCAATTAACCTACCAGCATGTCTTTGGAGTGTGGGAGGAAGCTGGAGTACCCGGACGAAACTCACGCAGGCACAGGGAGAACATGCAAACTCCAGGCAGGTAGTGTCATGGTTGGGATTCAAACCAGCGACCCTTTTGCTGCTAGGTGAAAGTGCTAGCCACTACATCACTGTGCTGCCCTTACAAATATAGGAGGATTTGTACCACCTGAGGCCAGTTGCTTCAGTTGGTATACAGTATGTAAGGGTTTACAACCACTTTAAAGCCAGACATCAGCTTTTTTTTTTCTTTGATTGTTAAGGATTAGACTGTCGGGTTCTAACTGGCCTCCTTAATAGACATGAGAGGAAACTTATTGGACATAGGCAGAAATAAAATCTGAAATTGATTCTAACCTTTGGGTTGGTCTTCAAAGCAGAACTACAGGCAAACTGCTAAACACATTCATTTGAATGGTTTACTTGCAAATATATATTTTTTAATTTTGTTCAGATAGTCTTGGATTGCCAACCAGGTTACTGCACGGTTTCCTGTTTTAGCTTTGTAGCTCCCTCTACGACTCACCTGTTTACAGCACAATGAATCAGCCATGTGAGGATTGCACCATCATTGTGCAGTGTCAGGCAGGTGGTGCAGCAAGCTGCTTCCTTCTACTTTTATCTTTCCATATTAAGTCCAAATTGTTTTAACTGTACAACAATGCAAGTACAGGCACGTTAAAATGCTACAAAACATGAAAAACTATTTCCTTGTTTTGTATATGTATGCCAAGCCATATCATTTGCAGGTTTTATTACCTCTCACACAGATCACAGAACTCCTCCTGACATGCATTCGGCTTCCATTTCTTCCAGAAGACCAGCACCACCCAGAGATGGCAACCAATCTCAAAAGTGACATGATCATGTATATCTTGGTGTCTGCAAAGTAGCCATTATGTTTCTTGTGTGTGCAAGTTGTCTCAGCCAACTAAAAAGCTGCTGCCCTCTCACTTGTAAGTTACCCAACAGCATGATACAACATTCTCAGTGAGGAATGACAGAGGAGCACAAGTAAAATGCTTCCCCCAGTCAGCAACATGCAGATGAATCATGACTTTTAAAGCTATAAACATGTCCACCTTAAGATACAGTCTAAATCAAAATTTTGCTGTTCAACTCAAAGTAACCAAATGACTCTTCCTTTTCATCTTGTACAGTTGTCTTCCTCTGCTTACTAAATCCGGAGCAACACCTATATCAAACATACTAACATAACCGTGCATTCTGATCACTGTAATCAATATTTTTAAAATCAGAAGGCTAGAAAGTTGAGAATCAAGTTCCAAGACACTGCAGCTCAACTGTGAGAAATCTGGTTGTGAAAAAAAAGCCTTCACACTCTGATAAATTAAAGCGTTTGTCAACCCCCCCACTCCCAAAAAAAGGATACCTTTAAAGCATGTTAGACAGCACAGTGCTTGTGCTGTGTAATTCGGCCCGCTGTATCACCTGAAATACCTGGCTATACCCTCCCCTCTGTAAACTGACAACAGTATATCACAGCTGCTGAGCCCTGACACCATGGTCAGTTTATGTGTCTCCGTCAGCCACAGCCCTGCTCTGTCCTCTCCCCCTCCCTCCCTGCCTGTCTGCTCCTGTGTCCAGTGCCGCCCCCTCCCCTCCTGCTGCTAAAATTACTTGTATTTCATATAATCCTGTGTCCTAATGGCAGGAGCTCCTGTCTCTGCTTTATAAAAAAAAAAATACCTTCTTTACTGCATTTCACTGTGTCTCCCGAAGATCAGGTGACCAGCCAAGCTCTTTTTCCTTTCCTCCTCTCGTCCTGACTGATGTCAGCAGGGGAATGTCAGCCCGCCCGCTGCATCTGTCAGACTGGGTGAGGAGAGAGACGGCTGGTCACGTGATTGCCAGGAGACACTGTGAAATACGGTAAAGAAGACTTTTTTTTTTATAAAAGGCAGAGACAGGAGCTCCTGCCATTAGGACACAGAGGATTATATGAAGTAGCCAAAGTGGGTTAACACTGGGGTCGGACTCTGATCTTCTATGCACACGGTCTTTAAAGTTTTTCTTTTTTTTTTTTTTTTAACAACAAACATGTTATACTTACCTGCTCTGTGTAGTGGTTTTGCAAAGAGCAGACTGGATCCTCCTCTTCTGGGGTCCCCCATTGACGCTTCTGGCTCCTCCTGTCTTCAGAGTGCCCCAATAGCAAGCTGCAAAGTGTAACGTGTAATAGAGTGTTCCTATAGCAAGGGTAAAAAAAAAAAAAAACTTCTTCCTTTATAACCACTCACTTCCTGTCCAGCACTATATGTCCCATGAGGCATTCTCCTCACCCATTCACAAGTTCTCAGGCACTTACTGACATGTATGGATAGAGTACAGAGTTGTATGTGTGCTGCACTGTCTGACATAGTGCACTGAGCTGTGTGTGTGCTACACTGCGTTTCCTGATATGTAAACAAATAATGCATTCTGTATGCAGGCCAGCTAATCGGCTGGCCAGTTAATCAATTATGAAAATAATTGACAACTATTTTCAAAATAGATTCGTCCGATGACGAAACGCGTTAGGCGGGGCCAGTGAGTACGTCCGAACGTTCCTACGTCACGTCCGGGTTCGGTGGTTGTGCGAGGTGGTACGCAAGCCACAGGAAGAGGAAGGGAGACGTCTCTTTCCCAAACAGCAGCCGCGCTATTGACTTGCTATTTTCCACTGTATACCACAAACAGCCTGCGGACAATTGTGCAATACTTTTTAAAAATATTCTAATATTTTAAACACTGGATGCAATAAACTTTTTACCGGATTTACACTATATTGGGATTCTCGTTCTTTACATACCGCCACATCGGAGGAGTTTTTGGTGGATTGCTGCTTCAGACCATAGACGGATCGATCAGGAGATCGGAGCCGGGAAAGAGGATCAGCATATGCGAGATACCCTGTAGGGGTGCCAAGCTCTGGTGAGTGGGGACACAGGAGGGGAGCACAGTGTGAAGTCACCGAATCACCTTGGAAATGATGATGAACTATCACTGAAAAGTCACTGAACACGAATTTGTTTCAAGAATTGGAAAATTTTCCAGAGACTATTGTGTTTTTATATTTTTTTTATATTTTTACAATTTTTATATATTTTTCACGTCTTTTCTTACTTTTATATGGAAAAATGAAATAATCACATATATTTAATGTGAATACGCACAAGGTTTATACACACTGTCACTTTGATCACATTTTTTTCAACTTTTTTTCACATACATATTGGTTTATGGTTGTGGGCTACACTTAAGCTTTTACATAAGGAGGATCATCACCTCCAGGGATAGCGCCATCTCCCTGTGTGTTGTTTGATTAATCGATTGTTTCAGCCCTATTGTAAATACAAAGGATTTTAAGTAAATGATACCCACTGTATACAGTGTCCCAATGTAACTATCATAAAGTTCTGTATATTTCATACAAATGTGTTACATTCTACCACGAAAAAGACAGGCTGATGCCACTTGCCTTCACTGTGCAGGCTAAACACTATACCCCACCACATGAAGTGAACACTTACCAGAGAGCTACAACAAATGTAGCCAACTTAGCATGTCATCACAGGTAAGGATCTTCCCCGGAAGCACATGTATCCATCCATAGCATTCCTCGGTGAGGACATCTATTGCTTGATACTGTTCAGCTGCAGCATTGTGTGTGAGTTAGTGTTTTTTTTTTACAATATATTAATCCCTTTATTGTGGTGTGTGCTTTATGTTACTCACATGGTGCAATAAATACTACAATATATTATATTTGTCAGCTGTGGTGTGAGCTTTATTTTCTGCTGCTTGGAGTGGAGAGTACCATGGATGGATACATGTGCTGCCCGAGATGGTCTGCATTTACACATGGTCATTTTGAATAGCGGGCAGAATCGCTGTGATTCTGTCCACAATTTCAAAACGCCCAGGAGTGAATGGCAAATCTCACATTTCAGATGTCATTTACTTCAATGGCAACTAAAAACATGGTCCGGTTATGCTGAGATAAATCGCGCTGCAATCACTGCAAACCACATCGTGTGAAGCATGTCGCCAAAAGCAGCTCCTGAACTTTTTGGGGAGACGAGCTTCACTCGTTTCGGTTTGCTTCGATTGCAGCGCTATTTATCGCGTGGCAGAACCGTGCCACATAAATGGCATCTGAAATGTGCGATTTGTCATTTACAGATGAGCAATTTGAAATCGCAGGCAGAAAATGGTGATGCTGCGCACACTTCAAAACGCCCATTTGTGAATGCAGCCTTACCTTGAGATGACATGCTCAGTTGGCTACATTTGTTCTAGCCCTCTCTTGTGAGTGTTCACTAGAGATGGGCCGAACACCCCCCTGTTCAGTTCGCAGCAGTACTCCAGAACTAAGAACTGCATTAACCACTTTAATATAGGGCACTTATACACCTTCTCGCCCAGACCAATTTTCAGGTTTCAGTGCTCTCATACTTTGAGGCTGCATTCACACCTGAGCGTGTCGTTTTTAGGCAGAAAGTCACGTGATTTTGACATGATTTTGTACAGGTCAAAAAGCAGAAAAACGCCCACATCTGCCTGAAAAAATACCTCCAGAACTTGTTTGAGCTTCAGGCATTTTCAGGCTTTTGGCTTCAGGCGTTTTGGAGTGGAGATGTGAACCATCTCCATAGAGAATCATTGATTTTTTTTTTTGTAGCTTCAAGCTACAAAATGCTCGGGTGTGAATGAGGCCTGAATGACAATGTCATGCTACATACTTTTTTTTCCTCACAGAGCTTTCTTTTGGTGGTATTTAATCACCACTGGGTTTTTTGCGATATAAACGAAAAAGGAGCGAAAACTTTGAAAAAAAAACACAACTTTTTTTTAGTTTCTAATGTAAAATTTTGCAAATAAGCCATTTTTCTTCATAAATTTGGGCCAAAATATATACTGCTACATATCTTTGGTAAAATAACTCAAATTAGTGGATATTATTTAATCTGTGTGAAAGTTAGAGTCTACAAGCTATGGTGCCAATCACTGAAAATTGATCACACCTGATGTACTGACGCATTTCTTGAAACACTAACAAGCCAGGAAAGTACAAATATCGCCCAAATTACCCCTTTCTGGAAAGTAGACAGTCCAAGGTATTTAGGATTGGCGGGGAGGGGCTGAAGCGGTAAAGTGCCGCTAATTAGCATCGCTTTTTACTGCTATTATAGCAGTGCTATGGCACTACTATGCAGGCGGGAGCGGGGTGCTTTTAACTCCGAAGAAGGGGTTAACAAGGGGTTAAAAGCGCAGCTGCTGTCAAAGGTGGTGTTCAGCCGCGTCGGAAGCTCCGTCCATTGATTTCAGTGGAGGGCGGTGTAGGAGCGGTGTATACTTGCAACTACTCCCCAAAATACATTCTGCTGCTACTCCTGATTATGGCAATACCACATGTGTGAAACTTTTACACAGCCTGGCCACATAGAGAGGCCCAACATTAAAGTAGCACTTTCATGCGTTCTACGAGCATAAATTGCACATCTCATTTCTCAACCAATATTACACTTTTGAAGGCCCTGGAGCACCAGGGCAATGGTATTGCCCACAAAATTACCCAGTTTTGGAAAGCAAACACCCCAATGTATAATCTGCAAGGCATAATGAGTCTTTTGAATGGTTCGTTTTTTTTCCAGAAGTTTTTGGAAAACGTGTAAAAAAAATAAAAACGCTTTTTTTTTTTTTTTTTTTACACAAAGTCCCATTTATAAGATATTTTTAACCCATAGCATGTACATAGCAAAAATGACACCCCAAAATACATTCTGCTACTACTCCTGAGTATAGCGATACCACAGGTGTGAGACTTTTACACAGCTTGGCCATATACAGAGATCCAAGTAGCACTTCCAGACGTTCTAGGAGCATAAATTACACATATACTTTTCTGACTACCGATCACATTTTTGAAGGCCCTTCATATTTCTAACACATCGCATGTACATACCAAATAACAAAAGATTACCTGTGCTTTTAGTAGTGCAGTGGTCCACAGAGGAGAGCATCGGCCCAGGCAGCAGGCAGAGATGTGGTCAGCGACAGCAAAAGCAATTGTCCAGGCAGCAGGCAGGAATACTGTCCATAGTTAGTACAGGCAGAGATACTGTCAGCAGAGCCAAAGCATTGGTCCAGGTAGCAGGCAAAAATACTGTCCATAGTCAGAGGCAGCAGGCAGAGATATGGTCACACACAGCCAAAGTATTGGTCCAGGCAGCTGGAAGTAACGTGGTCCATAAAGTCCTGGGTCATTACAGGCAGCGATATTATGAGCACAGTCAAAAGTATTGGTCCAGGCAGCAGGAAGGACCATCAAGTTTAGGGCTAAGGGTAGAGGCTTCTCCCACCCAAATCTCTTTGAAGCCTCCCAGACACCAGACCCTGTTCTGGGAACACAGAAAACCAAAAACTGTTTTTCTCTACTCAGAAAGCTATTCTGAAGCCCCTCACATATGTGAGACCCCTGTGTACTAAAGTAAAAGAGCAAAAGAGAAGTCCAAGTGGCAGGCAAAAACATGGTCGATGAACAGGCCGAGGTTGATGCATGTGGAAGTCAGAAACATGATTTAAAACGGCAGGCAAAGGCATCGCCGGTAAACAGGCTGAGGCTGGTGCACGCGGAAGTCAGAAGCGTGTTTTAAAACAGCAGGCAAAGACATCGGTAAACAGGCCAGGGTCAGTTAGGCTCCTTTCACACTGAGGCACTTTACAGACGCTATTTAGCTAAAAATAGGGTCTGTAAAGCATCTCAAACCCCCCCCCCCCCAATCCACCCCAATGTGAAAGCCCTGAGTGCTTTCACACTGGGGTGGTGCGCTTGCGGGACGTTACAAAAAGTCCTTCAAGCAGCATATTTGGGGCGGTGAGGGGAGCAGTGCATATACCGCTCCTTTGCCGCCCCTGTCATTGAAATGAATGGCAATTGCTTCCGAAGCGGCTGCACACCACCTCGGTAGCGCGGAGCACTGGCATTTTTTACCCCATTTTATTCCCTTGTGGGGGGTTAAAAGCACCACGCTCCCACCTGCATAATGGAGCCATATCGCTGGTAAAACTCTGCAAAAACTAGCGGGGTTTTACCGCAACCGCGGCTAAACTTTCAGTGCGAAAGTAGCCTTAATGTGGAAGGTAGAAACATGGTAGCAGGCAAATGATCCACACAGGTATTTGAAATGGGGAAATGGTAGTCTTAAAACTAAGGGGAACTAATACCTAATGGATGTGTAGTAACTTTTGAAGCAATTTCCGATGCAAAGGCCAGGTTGGGAGGGACATTGGGGACAATAATAGCTGGTATCTCTTCTAACTCCTCCTCTGGTGCATACACATTTCTTTTGGATTCTGTGGGGGGAATGCTATAGGGGAAATGTTGCTTGTGAAGTCGACTCACATTATCAGAGCGAATGCTTCCTGGGGTGGGACATTGCTGGTAAATGAGGGCAGTGACAACGTCTCCAATATATTTGAGGTAGGTGATGGGTTGTTTTTCTGTTGATTTTTGGTAGCAGACAAACAATTTATACATGGCCATATGAAAAAGATGAAATGTAACTTTTTTATACCAGTAATGGGACTTTCAGGTTGGCAAATATGGTTGTAGTATCTGATCATTTAAATATACACCCCCCCCAATGAACGGATTATAGTTGTGGACACATTCAGGCTTTACAATGGGGCCGCATCTCTGAATCCCCATCATGGTGTCATTGTGGATGGTAGGGAGGATGTGAACATCTCTCTTGTCCCTCCACTTCATGGCCAATACTTCTTCATTTCTCATGAATGCAGATTCCCCGTTTTGCAGCTTTATTGATAATAAATTTTGTAGGAAGCCCTTCCATTTTTTTTTTTTTTTAATGTACAGCAGGCCAGGGTTTTTTCACGATATATAGGTGACGAAAAAGGGGCATGCTAGTATAATTGTCCACCTATAAATGGTATCCTTTTTTGAACAGGGGGTATGCCAGCTCCCAGACAATTTTCCCACTGGTTCCAATATATGTGGGGCACTCAGGGGGGTTGAGCTGGGAGTCTTCGCCTTCATAAATGCTGCAGGTATACACGTTTCCAGTGGCTTGATCACACAATTTATTCAATTTTAACCCGTACCTGGCTCTCTTATTTGGGATATACTGCTTGAACTGCAGTCGGCCAGTACAGTGTATAAGATTCGTTCACACATATTTTTGTCTGGGATAAACACTTGAGCAAATCGCTGGGAAAAGGAATTGATTAGGGGGCATATTTTGTACAATTGTCGTGGTTGGGGTGATCTCGGGGAGGGTATTGCGCATTGTCGTTAAAATGCAGGAAACGCATAATCATGTTGTAGCGTGTCCTGGACATGACAGCAGAATATATTGGCATGTGGTGAATGGGGTGGGTGGACCAATAGGCATGCAGTCCATCCTTCTTTGTAAGCCCCATATTGAATGTAAGGCCCAAAAACAGGAGTAGGATGAATTGGGGCTGGCAGCAATAAATTGCTCTGCATAGATATTGGTTTGGTCCAACATATTCTGCAACAAATCTTTATGGAAAAATAAATAATCCAATTGTGAAAAATTGGTAGTGTTGGGCTGCACACCTGGCTGTGCGGTGAAAGTGGGGATTATAGCTGACCCTGAGCTGGCAGGCAACCGTAAGAGGTTTGCCAGGGCATCGGGAAGGTAGGAATGGGTCTGAATCCTTTGGGTTGGGCGCGCAATTCCAGTACTGGGTTCTTCCTGGGGTCTGGCGCTGCTGGTGGTAGGCAGGTCTTCAGATCTGGGTCCAGATCTCAATTCTCTTAGGGGGGGGCAGTTTCCTCCGCTGACTCGGACTCCGATCCACTACCCTCTACTGGCTCGTATTCCGAACCAAAATCGTATGATGAGGGTTCCCCGCTGCTCTCATCATCCGACATGGTAAACATGGCATATGCCTCCTCAGCTGTGTAAACTCTTTGGGCCATGACGACAGTACTTATTGGCGGGCTTGTGTGATGGTACTGATTGGTGGTACTGACAGGCCACTGATGGTAGGCCTTTTGTGACAGTACTGGCAGTACTGGTGGCAGGCCTGGGTGACTATACTGATGGCAGTACCGGTGGTGGGCCTGTGTGGCAGTACTCGTGGCATGCCTGTGTGGCAGTAATGATGGCGGTACTAGTGGTGGGCCTGTGTGCTGGTACGATGGTGAGCCTGTGTAGCGGTACTGGTGGCAGGCCTGTGCGGCGGTACTGATGGCAGTACTGGTGGCAGGCCTGTGTGATAGATGGGTTAAGTGACAGATCCAGATGGACTGTGACAGGTTCTCTTTATTTGTGGGGGGGGGGGTGTGTGGTGTACAGTATTGCAGACAAACACTAGATCACTCACATGATCCCTGCTCTCTCCTCACACGATCGTTGTGTGAGGATAAGCAGCGGGGATCAGATAGTAACCACTCTGTTTACACTTGTGCCCGGCTGTTATTGGACACAGCCGATGACGTGGTAAACAGCCAATTTCATTGGTTTACCCTGATCAGGGACGGGCCTTGTCCGAGTGACAAGTGCCACCCTCGATCACCGCGGTGCGCGCATCCTGATGTTGACAAATGTGACTGGCTGTGATTGGACACAGCTGATCATGTGGTAAACAGCCAATTTCATTGCCTGTTTACCGGGATAGGGCATGGGCTATGTTCGAGGGACACGCACCATCCCCAATCACTGCGTGCACGTGTATCCTGCTGGACCTCATATGACGCCCAGTCAGGATATCGCAACCACTTCCCGGGCGTCAATCCGTTACAGGCCGGACGGAAAGTGGTTAAAGTCTATGGGAGTCAAACATAAAGGCTTATATGTAAGTAAATGGCCATAAAAGGGGTATGGGGGTCCAGGGTACTGTCCTGGGGGACATGTATCAATACAAACTTTTTTTTAAAAAAACAATCGTTTTTTTAGGAGGAGTGATTTTAAAGATACTTAAAGTGCAACAATAAAAATGACAAAAATCCTTTAAAATATAGTGGTTGAGGGGTCCCTTTAGTTTACCTGTGAAGTGGCGCATCTGCAGCAAAAATTACATTTTTAAACAAAAAAAGAATGAGTCAAATCACATTTAAATTGACTCGTGATTGCAGTTGCTGGCACCTGGCTATTTAAAAAAAATAAATAAAAATGGCGTAAACCATACTAGACCACATGCCCTCAACATGGGGGGGTGCTTTGGGGCAGGGGGGCTCTGTTCCCTTGTGTACCTTGTCCCCAGATCCTGTCCCCCCAATGTGAATGAACATAGGATACATAGTACCTTAATAACCATTCACCAAAAAAGTGTCAAAAGTAATAAAGACAGCTTTTGACAATTCCTTTATTAAACAATAAAAAAGTGTCCCTGGATTTAGATCCATCATCAATCATGACACCCGCCGCACCGAAAAAGAGCGAGAGAAAAAAAAAAGTTGCTCTGCCCGCTGTATAGGCACACTGCCCAATGGCTGGCTTGGCGTTTGACAGTTCTTATATAGGTAAGGGCAGGACCACCTGGCGATGTCACCAGGTGGCACCTCCCCTTGTGACGTCACCAATCCAGCATGCACTGGTTCGTGATGTTACAAGGGGGGCGGGGCCACCAGGTGTTGTTGCCAGGTGGCCCTGTCCTTACCCATATCAGAATTGTCAAACGGCAAGCCAGCCATTTGGCAGTTTGCCTTCACAGCAGGTAATTTTTTCTTCTTTTTAGGGTCGGTGGTGTGGCGGATGTCATGATGGATGGTAGATCTAAATTGGGGGACACTATTTTCTAATAAAGGAATTGTCTCACACTGTATTATTTTTTTACCCCACCCATACTCATTCACATGGGGAGGGGGGTTTCCAGATTCCGATAAGCCCCCTGCCCGCAGACCCCCACAACCACAGCGCAGGGTTGTGGGGAAGAGAGCCCCCTGCCCCAAAGCACCCCCCCAATGTTGAGGGCATGTGGGCTGGTATGAGGTAGGGGATTGTGTTTAGCCTGCACAGTGAAGTGGCAGCAGCCTGTCTTTTTGGTGGAAGGATGGAACACAGGCATTAGTGTGGAATATACAGGACTTCATTGCACTTTTATGGACACTAAGGCACTTTCATATGATTATTTTACATTGGGACACTACGTTCAGTAAATATCAGGCACTTTAATAAAATCTCTCTGTATTTACGAATAGAGATTATATACACACACACAGTACAGACCAAAAGTTTGGACACACCTTTTCATTCAAAGAGTTTTCTTTATTTTCATGACTATGAAAATTGTAGATTCACACTGAAGGCACCAAAACTATGAATTAACACATGTGGAATTATCTACATAACAAAAAAGTGTGAAACAACTGAAAATATGTCATATTCCAGGTTCTTCAAAGTAGCCACCCTTTGCTTTGATTACTGCTTGGCACACTCTTGGCATTCTCTTGATGAGCTTCAAGAGGTAGTCACCTGAAATCGTCTTCCAACAGTCTTGAAGGAGTTCCCAGAGATGCTTAGCACTTGTTGGCCCTTTTGCCTTCATTCTGCGGTCCAGCTCACCCCAAACCATCTCGATTGGGTTCAGGTCCGGTGACTGTGGAGGCCAGGTCATCTGGCGCAGCACCCCATCACTCTCCTTCTTGGTCAAATAGCCCTTACACAGCCCGGAGGTGTGTTTGGGGTCATTGTCCTGTTGAAAAATAAATGATGATCCAACTAAACGCAAACCGGATGGAATAGCATGCCGCTGCAAGATGCTGTGGTAGCCATGCTGGTTCAGCATGCCTTCAATTTTGAATAAATCCCCAACATTTATAAGGCAAGAAATCCCACTTATTAAACCTGACAGGGCACACCTGTGAAGTGAAAACCATTTATTTCAGGTGACCACCTCTTGAAGCTCATCAAGAGAATGCCAAGAGTGTGCAAAGCAGTAATCAAAGAAAAAGGTGGCTACTTTGAAGAACCTCGAATATGACATTTTCAGTTGTTTCACACTTTTTTGTTATGTATATAATTCCACGTGTTAATTCATAGTTTTGATGCCTTCAGTGTGAGAATCTACAATTTTCATAGTCATGAAATGAGAAGGTGTGTCCAAACTTTTGGTCTGTCCAAACTTTTGGTCTGTACTGTATATCTATCTATAGATATATATCTATTTATTTATTAGCACTCAGGTAGTGTGGTGCTGCAGATGATATTTTTGTATATCTACCTTTTCTGTCAGCAGCCTCTCCTATTAAAGTGCGGGCCAATCACTAAACTTTGACACATTAAACTGTATTTATTTCTTTTCTTTTTTTAAAGGATACCCAAGTGTGAATACAGCTTTGTTTCCAAAATGTGTTAGCTATAGTAAAAAGTAACAAGAAGAAAAGTGCAAATCAAGGTTTACACTTCTATCAGAGACACTAAACTACGTATGTAGTTGTTAGCACTTTGATCCCTTAGCCACAAACATGCTTGTCAAAGCATAAGCAGAGCATTGAAACGGTTTATTTTATGTCCCAGCATTAAAACTATCTTTCTAATCTTGGCCCTGTCCTTTGCTTCCACAAAGCCCCTTTTACTGACTGAAAATTCTTCTCCTAGGAGCTGTTAAGTTGTTACTCCACAATCGTGGGGAAAAGTATTTGTCTTATTAAATAAGCAAGTTCGATGGAGTTAAACACATGGCCTTACAGATGACAGAGAGGAATTCTTGCATGTTTGAAGTCTATTTCCCACAGATTTGGTGTATACGGGTATAAAACCTCCCACCCCAAGTTCAGTTTTATTATTACTATGCACATCATATATTAACAAAGTATCTGTGTTGTTTATATTGTTATCTATCATATTGCCCAGAAATAAAGCATCTATTATTATCAGTCCAAGTCGTAGGACTGATTTTCCAAGGCTTCATAGCCCAGACTGAATTCTTATCTTTCTACTCCTTGGTTTCCCAGCATGGATTATTTATACAATATTTAAATGAGGATTCTAAATATTGAGCAGCATTTCAGACCTGAATGCTTCTTTTTTTGCCAAAAGACACTTTTTAATCTCAGCCACGAGGGACATTTGCCTTCTAATATTAATAATAGGAATAAGTGTATAAATGGAGAATGGGAAAATATTTTTCTCGTGCACTGCGGGACATAGGAATTCTTAGATTGTCATGTTATATTGCTGTCTACAGGAGAAAATGGACCCTGCAACACAAAAATGTTGGCCAGCACAAGATAACCATGCCCACAAGAGTCATGCTTCAGTTTTTTGCGAGTGTCTTCAGGAGAATGGCCTTGTTTTTTTAAGATTTTCTGTTCTCTGTTAATTTAGAAGATTTTGCGGACTTCAGGAAAACAATTTTATGCTGTTGGCAGATTCATACTGGATAGCCTGAAAGTCTCTCCAGTCAGCCAACAAAGCTGGTAAATTCAAGTGGGATATAGTTTAAATCCTGGAAGTCCAGTGAGACAAGCACAGCTTTCACAATTTTTTTTACTGGTATTTTCTCTGCAAGGAGTATTTTCCCCATTTACTAGAAGTCCTTTTTACAGAAGCCACTATACCTCCTGCGCAGTGTGCAGGGCTGCAATTAGAAAACACAGGGCCCCGTACAGCCTACCCAACGGGGTCCCCTCCCTTCCCCGAAAATATCAAAATTACATTTTCACTAAAAATACACTAAAATCATTAGCGGACCCAAACAAAACGTACACAATTTCTGCTAAAACTATAAGATAAATCTGTATTGAGTTAATAAAGTTGTGTGTGCAAATGAGGTCTTGGGGCTCATTCACATGGTTGATGTGGCCTGTGCAGTATGAATCCGTTTCTTTTTGTTTTTCAAATGTAGCTGGGGCTGTGTGCAGGCAACCTATGTTAGGCTATGGGGACACAGCAGCTGTACGAACACAGCCTCGGGTCCTAATTTGACAGGCGCATGGGTGCAGGTTTAAATCCCTGAACGCAAACTGCATGTATTCAGGGTCACTTATCCACACCGGCACACTTATCAAATTAGGACCTGCGGCTGTGTTCATAAAGGCTTCGCATCCTCAGAGTAAGACCCCATACACACTATTAGATTTTATACAGATTTTTTTACCCTCAGATTTACCAAAACCATATAATAGGAGGTCAAACCTTAACCACTTCCCGACCGCGCTATAGACAAAAGACGTCCACAGCGCGGTCGGGTTATTCTGACAGGACGTCCATGGACGTCCTCCAGAATATCGCTTCCCGCGCGCCCCCTGGGGCGCGCACACGGGAACATCCGTGACCGTCGGGTCCGGGGGACCCGACTGATCACGGATCGCGGTGAATGGCCGCTGTGAGCGGCCTTTCACCACGTGACGCGCCGTCCAATGACGGCGCGATCACATGTCAACAAGCCGGCGCTTCCGCCGGCTTTTCTCTCTCCTCTCCGCACCGATCGGTGCAGTGTGAGAGGAGAGAGGGGGGAGGAAGGATGTGTGCAGTGCTGTGGGCGATGTGTAATGCCCACAGCACTGCTAAATGACAGCAACCCCCACCATCCATCAAACACCCACCCAGCCATTCACCCCATCCATCCACACCCCCCCATTCTTAGCCCATCCATGCTCAGCCACCCATCCATCAATCCATCCATCCTCACACAGCCATGCTCACCCATCCATCCATGCTCACCCATCCATCCATCCATGCTCACCCATCCATCCATCCATCCATGCTCACCCACCCAACCATACTCACCTAGCCATCCATCCATGCTCACCCATCCATCCATCCATGCTCACCCATCCATCCATCCACCTACCTACCTACCCACTCGTACCTACC
>BLSH010098865.1:265979-315742 GCA_018402905.1 Glandirana rugosa | reverse complement strand
CCCAAGCATACCTCCAAGTCCACTAGAGCATGGTTGCAGATGAAAGGCTGGAACATTTTGAAGTGGCCATCGCAGTCACCAGACTTAAATCCGATCGAGAACCTCTGGTGGGACTTAAAGAAAGCAGTTGCAGTGCGCAAGCCTAAGAATGTGACTGAACTGGAGGCTTTTGCCCATGATGAATGGGCGAAGATACCCGTAGATCGCTGCAAGACACTTGTGTCAAGCTATGCTTCATGTTTAAAAGCTGTTATAACTGTAAAAGGATGTTGTACTAAGTACTAAGATTGAATGTCACTTGGGGGTTGAATAAAACTGATAATGATGTGAGCTCAGAAAAGACATTTGTGGTTATTTCATTATAAATGTTATGTTATATTTGTCTGACCTACACGTGCCTCTTTGATTTAATTGTAAGCAGGATGACTAAATGATCATAATCAATGTCAACCCGACCAAAACAATCAATTTCAGTGGGGGTTGAATAATTTTGAACACAACTGTATACCGGTGTGTGTAGAGCATTGGAATGAACCGATGTGCCGCTGTTGTGACTAGGTGCGAACCAGCTGTGGTAGAAATGAAAAAGTATTTGCGAGAGTTATATGTAAGGAAACTACATGAACCGATGTATACCGGTATGCGTAGAACCTCAGAACAAACCGTTGTGCTGCTGTTGCGACTAGGTTTGAACTGGATGAAAAATATTTAGTGCGGAAAGGTCATGAACCAATTTATACCGGCAGGCGTTGCGCGATGGAATGAACCGTTGTGCTGCCGATGCAACTAGGTTGGAACCGGGTGTGGTAGAACGAATGAACGTGTAAGAATTGTTTGGAAGGCAATGACATGAACACCGATATGCGTAGTGCATTGGAAGGAACCGTTGTGCCGCCATTACAACTAGGTTTAAACTGGGCTGTAGTAAGTATGCAATGGGCGCGATGCAGATCGGTTGTAGGGACATGATGTGTACCAATATGGATCTTTGCAACGCAACTAGCTTCAAATCAAGTTGAGATGAATATAAAAAATGGATCCGATATGAATCGGCCATAGGGTAGGACAGGACCAAATTGGTAAGTAGAGTAGATGACATGAACAGGGTAAATGACCTGGACCGATTTGAGTTGTTAGGTGGGGTAAATGATATGAATAGAGTATCTTTACATGAACCGATATGAATCGTTTGGAGGGTAAGCGTCATGAGCCGCTATGAAATGGTTGTAGGGTATGGCATGAACTGATGCAAATCGGTAGGTAGGGAATTTTGAGGTGACATAACATGGCCAATGTGAATCGGTTGTAGTGTGCATAAAAAGAATCCGATGCGATCAGCTGCAGAGTAATGCAATGGATCCGAATCAGCTGTATAGTGTTTTTTCTCTCTTTTTTTGTGCATTTTTTTTTTCTTTATAAGCACGTTCAACCTTAGCAGGATGGAACAACCTGAACTCAACTGACCTGAGGGAGAAACGACAGACAAGAGACGTGAGTGACGGAACTGTGTGCCACTAGAGATAATGAGTGGTAGGACCTTGTGCCACTGGAGACGTGCTTGCAACAATTGCAAGAAAAGTAGTCTCGGCGGGGAGGAGAAAAAGAACAAATCATGCCGACTCGGGACGGAATATGTGAAGCTGGAGTATTGTGTGTGATTAGCTAAGAGGGGCTGTATAAATGGTCTAAGTAACGGCTGGTTGCTTGTGGCAGGAGCCCCCCGAAGGAAACCAAGCTGCAGGGAGTTATGAAGTGTGTAACAACTGTCATCAATTTGCGTCGTGTCGAGGATACGAAACACTGTCGCCGATGGGACCGGGATTCGACTCGGGCTGTCACAGAGTGTTAGGATGCCACCCCTCCTCCGAAACTGAACATTCACCATCCACCCGAGCCCTAAGGCTAATCAAGTGCAGACAAGGCACCAGGTGGGTCTAATTAGCACCTGAATCAGCCACAGAACCAGTGCAAACAATACATGCTAATTTTCAAATGGATGAGGTGGCAGCCCTCAGACAGTGAATTAGATGAGAAAGGAAGTCAAGTGATATCACACAACGACCGACAGTGACGCGAAGGTTTGGATATACAAACCAATCATATGTTGTGGATGGGATGACAAACAAGGCAGAGGGAACCTACAATTCTACTACGCCTGTGCCGAATGATGTCAGGACACGAGCGGCAACAATTTGGAAACAGCAAGTACGAAAGGGATGCAGGATAGAAGATATAACGAACTGTAACATTGCATGAAACGAAAAGGTTTGCTTTTTTTTTTTTTAGAACTTCTGAGTCATTGTAAGGAAATTACATGAACTGATGTATACCGGTGTGTGTGGTGTGTCAGAACGAACCGTTGTGCCGCCTTCGAACCGGGCTGTCATAGAATTAAAGAATGTATGAGAACTGTTTGTATGGAAATAACATGAAACCGATGTGTACCGGTGAGTGTAGAGCGTTGGAACGAACTGTTGTGCCGCTGATGTGACTCGTTTCGAACCAGGCTGTGGTAGACCGAAGAGAATTTGTGAGAGTTATCTGTAACGCAAATGACATGAACCGATGTATACCGGTGTGCGTAATGCATCGGAACTAACCGCTGTGCCGCTGATGCGACTCGGTTCGAACCAGGCTGTGGTAGAATGAATAGAATTTTGTGAGTTATTTGTAATGCAAATGACATGAACCGATGTATACCGGTATGCGTAGTGCATCCGAAGGGACCGTTTGTGCCACTGGTGCGACTTTCAATAAAATTATGCTCCAGCATGAGCAAAAATGGATTTTTTGCCTCAATGCTACAACCTCCCCCCAGGAATAAATGAGGCAATATCTTATAAGCCTTTCATGGAGGGATTTACATCAGGGGGCCCTGAGCTGGAATAGGATCAGATACACTGCATTAAAGAGCATTATAGGCCAATACGGGTCCCTTCTCTCCCACCCACACCTAAAACCCATGAACAATTTATTATAGTCCTACGGCTTGTAGGGTAGAGCATATGCCATCACTCCTCAGCTCCACAAGTGATTCATACTTACCTAACAGCTGATTTAGTATCGTAGAGGCCCATATTACAGCAATGATAGGCTCAATTTTTCTTTCTTTTTTGATTTACTCACTATTCTGCATTGAAATATACATTTTTTGTATCCCCTGGCGTACATATTTAATGTACGCTTTTTTTTATTTATTTATTTTTTTTATTATGAGATACTGGGTTTGTAGCCCTGGACTGGTCCACTGGGAGTAATCTATACATCAGATATGATACTACTGTATATGACTTTGGTGGAGCTGTGCGACGTCACACACAGCTAGACAGATCCCATGTACCTGGATACAGACTGATCCTGACGTCCCCCCGTTTACATGTTGTATCACTTCCGCCGCGACCCATTGCGCACTTACGGTTGACGCCATGCTTCCGCAGCGTCACTATCAGGAAGATACCCGCCCACTCTATACACGAGGGAAAGCCGAAAATGGCGTTCTGAGCCAAGCGACTATCCCCATGTGGGGAGAAGTAGTTGCAATGATGGCAACCATCTGGACAAGGGGCGGGACCGTGCCCGATTCCATTTGTGATGCTCCTTAAGCAATTAGTAAGCCTCTCAAACTATACCCAAGTGCGACAACTTAACCACTAAGCAGTGGCACTATATATTCAACCTCTAGGGACCTAGTAAGATTAGGGCTTTTCCATACAGAGGGACCGTGGGATAACAGCAAGGTGGACATTCCGGTAATTACTGCTTCTGATCATATGCTACATGGACTTTACTCGTGTATCATTTTTGGGCATTTTCTGACCTATTCTGGTCCGGCCCTTATCTATACTCATGATTTACTAGTCCATTTTTCTATATATCTTGTAGACCCACAGTGATGCACCCACTTTGGTCGGCTTGGGTTTCCTGATTAGCCCCTGACTAGATCCAAATTCAGCAGGCTTTAAACGGGTTCTTTTGCACCTACTGGTTCCATTTGATCCAGAAATTTCTTTAATATATGGGTAAGTGTCAAGACTAGTATGAAAGTATCCTCTTTATACCACTTACACATAGTATTCTCTAGTTACCTAATATATTCTCTACCCATCCATATCTATTTTATTCCATAGTACAAGTTAATACGCCTTTTGGAGGTTTTCACCTGCGCATCCGGTCCCTCCACCGGTCCATCTTTTGGCCCCACTCTCACCATTGTGGTAGGTATTGGCACATTGATTTTTGTGAACACACACTCTCTTATGTATACCTTCTTAAAGTGCCTACACGGGCTAATATACTTACCTATATACCTTTATCTATCAGATGCTCCCTGTATAGTCATCCAACATTTATCTGACCGCCTGATGACTGGTATGTTGCCTACACTTCGCCACCCTTATGCCTCAAAAACACATATCGGAGGATTTTAATGTGACAACCTACCCCTGATGAAGATCTTTTGAAACGCGTTGGGTCTCCCCCGCCACTTGGTGGCGGTGTGAGTGGTCATAAGTGTTTAAGTGTCTTGTATTGTTTCAGTTCACAATTTTCACATGCCAATGTATTTTATTTTCTGTTGGTTTTGGTTCAAATGTGCTATTTATGTACCTATGTATGATGGACCCAGTATGTACCATGGCCCTTCTTTATTTTTAAATGTATGAATAAACTTCTATTGTTTTATCTCAGTTTTTTGCGCTTTGAGGAGTTGGTTTCCCTATAAAGTCCCACTGGGTACTTATCCTTTCAATTAAACTCTGATGCGAGTCGGTTCGAACCAGGGAGATGTGATGGTAAGAAGCCTGAATGGCGTGGCACTGTACGTAACGAGTGCAAGGAACAATTGGGATGGTTTTTGATAACACGACTGCACAGTGGATAGGTTATGAATCCTACCTGCGAGCAGCGAATGAGAACCGCCGACCACGAACTGAGAAGCCGCAACACACTGGTAATCAAATGCACAAACTCACGAACACGAAGTGAGCTGGGAAGAGCCGGCCCAGTGACATGCTATTGCGCACTGGAACCGACAAGGCTGAGTGGGCTGCTTAACCACTTCAATACTGGACATTTATACCCCCTTCCTGCCCAGAACAATTTTCTGCATTCAGTGCTCTCACACTTTGAATATCAATTACATGCTACACTGTACCCAAACAAAATTTTTATCATTTTTTTCACACAAATAGAGCTTTCTTTTGGTGGCATTTAATCACCTCTGGGTTTTTTATTTTTTGCGACATAAGTGAAAAAAGAGCAAGATTAGAGCTGGCTATGACTACCAACTACTTTTGGTATAAGAATGAGTATTATGCACAAACTAAAGGTGTTGCCATGGGGGCCAAATATGCCCCCAGTGTAGCAAATTTATTCTTGCAGAAGTGGGAAGAGGAACAAATTTACAGCCAACAAAGACCAAACCTTTTTTTTTTTTTTCTTTTTTTTTACAGAAGATACATTGAGGATATATTTTTAATTTGGAGGGGTACCGAAGATGAACTCAAAAGATTTTTCAATGAAAAACTAAAACCAATATGGGATTTCATTTTCCGGAGAGTGTGATCGATGCTGTTTCCTAGTTGGAAAGAACGAGAACAATTTGTTTACCAAGACTTTCTTCATGGGGACAGACCGCAACAGTTACATCCCCACCCACAGCTGCCACCATCCTAAATGGATAAACAATGTGCCAAAGGGACAGTTGATGCGGATTAGGAGTAACTGTAGCAGAATTGAGGATTTTGAACACCAAGCGGATATCTTGATGGTTCAGAGAGAAGGTCTACCAATTAAAGGAATTGAAGCTACTAAAAGAAAAGGTTAAAAATATGGACAGAGAACCCCTGTTGAAAGACCAGGAAAAGAAACAGAACAAAATGGAATTTGCCTTTGTAACTGGGTTCAACACAAGAAGTTCGAGAATATTGTAAAAAAGCACTGGCCCATCTTATGATCTGACAGAACACCGAGGACCCTGTTACCACAGAAACTGAGTTTTGTGTATCGGAAAGCACCCACGTTGAGGAACAAATTGGTCCACAATGTGGTAGACCCCCCCAAGGAAATAAAATTATTTCCCAACATGAAAGGTTTTTATAGATGTAAACAAGGTTTACCTTGCCTTTCAAGTAAAATATCATCCAGGAAAGTAGAAATATTCCAGTCTTCATCCATTGGGAAAACATACAAAATCCAACAACTAATCACTTGTAACATGACACGTGACTTATGTCAGAGTGCCCATGTCGATACCAATATGTGGGCAGAATCACAAGACCCCTTCACGTTAGAATTCGGGAGCATATGAACAATATTAAAGGTTTTCCCAAGCATAGCCTCTCGAGGAATTTTAATGACATTCACAATAGGGATGTTTCCCTTATGAATTTCCACGGGATTGAGAACGTCAAAGGGCACTGGAGAGGAGAAGACAAAAAGAAGGCTATATCGAAAAATGAGACAAAGTGGATTTATCTTCTTAACACTCTCCAGCCTGACGGTTTGAATATAGATATTGATCTGAATTGTTACATTTCGAACTACTGAAAGTCCCCTTAGGCATATTTTTCTTACATATTTTATTTAAGGATCATTTTTTTCAACTTATTACATCCTTCACTCCTACGTGATTTTTTTTAGATTTTTCACCAGACATATATTTATATATTCTCCCTCCAGAAATACCCATCTATATAAATATTGTTACGATTTTACGATCTTTGATATTTTTTATGATAGATTTAGGTCTTTCATATACACCCCCTTGCACAACTGATTACAGCAATTCTATTTCCAATTATAATATTATTGTTATTTTTACTTTCAGTTTTGATTTAAAACTTTTTTTTTTCTATTTTATTTTTATTAATTTAATTTTTTTCATTTTTTTCTGTTTTATTTGCCTTCACATATCCATATTTCTATTTTAATATGATTCACATATGGTTTTCTATTAAATTTAACAATTGGTTTTAACCACTTGCCGATCGCCTGTCGCAGCGTGACGGCGGCAAGGTGGCTCGTTATTGCGAACCGCCGTCACAGGACGGCGGGCGCGATAACTAGCATTGTGAGCACGCTCACTGTGTTCGGGGGGAGCCAGGGAGCGGGTGCGGTGGACTCGATCGCCGCTGGCTACCCGCGATGGCTCCCCCGCACTGAAAGAACGGAGGTCCGTGTATGTAAACACGGACCTCCGTTCTGTGAGAGGGGGAAGGGCTGTGATCACTTCCCTTCCCCTGCTAGGGCAGCCCACACACAGTTAGAACACGCCCAGGGAACACAGTTAACTCTTAGAGCGCCCCCTGCAGGTTAACCCCTTCACTGCCAATGGCATTTACACAGTAATCAGTGCATTTTTATAGCACTGATACCTGTATAAATGCCAATGGTCCCAAAAAAGTGTCAAAATGGTCCGACATGTCCGCTGAAATATCGCAGTACCGCTAAATATCGCAGATCGCCGCCATTACTAGTAAAAAATATAAAATTAAAAACCCCAGAAATGAATTATCATCCGTAAACGCGGCAACTTTTGCGCAAACCAATCAAACGCCGATTGAGATTTTTTTTACCAAAAATATGAGGATGAATATAAATCGGACAAAACCAATGAAAAAAATGTTTTTCTATATTTTTTTTGGATTTGTATTTTATCAAAAAGTAATAAATTTGGGTCTTTTTGCAAAATTGTCGCTCTTCTTTTGTTTATAGCGGTGATCAGAAATGACGCAGAGGGGATCAAATACCACCAAAAGAAAGCTCTATTTGTGGGAAAAATAGGAAGCAAATTTTGTTTGGGTACAACGTCGCACGACCGCGCAATTGTCAGTTAAAGCGACGCAGCGCCAAATCGCAAAAAGTGCTCTGGTCCGAAAGTGTGAAATCCTTCCGGGGCTGAAGTGGTTAATTAAGAATTTAATTCATGTTGCATAAGATTTTAATTTAGTACCTATAATACTTTGGAGGACGGCATGTCATTTATATATAGTGCACAATGATATGTGATTTTGGCTATTGATATATGGTCTGTTGCTTGCCGTGATCTGTTATACATATGAACTTCATTATTGCTTTTGAAGGATGACGACTCATTGGGTTTCCGAAAGACAAACATGGCTGCGGGGTCATGTGACCTTAGGATGCTGGGTTACCGCATACGTTATAAACCCGTGGGTGCAGCAAGATGGCGCTGCCTCAGACGACGTCCGATGACGAAAAGCGCAAGGCGGAGCCATTGCGTCATCACACCCCCACGATCTCCGGGCGGCACAAGCGGATAGGACGCCAGCTGCGGGTCGAGTCTGACTTCTCCAGCATTTGAAGTGAGTACAGTACACGATATATGGAGACATCCTGCACCTGATATTGATTTGGGCGCTTTCCCTTTTGCTGTATGTACCGGACCCTGGGAGGTGACACGCGGGTAGCGGATCCCCAGGTTTTCATCATCGGTCAGGGAAAAAGGGTTACATCTGAGCCACCTCCTTTGGCTCCATCTGGTGGTTGATTATGTGAGGTTGATCATAATCTCATGGCACCATTTGGTCTGGACTGATATTGACATTTTATGCATTTTGTCACCTATGCTCGGGTCTCAATATTTGAGCATTATAATACCATACTGCATATATAAATTTGAGATATTATCCGGAAGGTTCATATTTATAATATGGTCTTTTAACTGCACAGGCACTTTTCTTACATAGGAGTATATTGATTATCATTGGGTTTCATAATTTATATTATTTGTATATATTTATATACCAACCCCATATTTTTTGGATTGCACAGGCACTTTTCTTATTTGGGAATATATTGATTTTTTTGACTCTCATAATTTATACTGTTTTACATATATTTACATACCAACGCTATAGATTTAATTTAATATATTTTATTTTGCACATTGGTTTTGTATACGTCAAGCACTTCTGCTACATTCAGGCACTTTCAGGAATTCACTGCACTGGCACTTTATATTCTTTATTTTTTGGTTATTTCTTCTGGCGGCGCCCAAATCCACCCTTAAATCCCTTTTTCTATTGTTTTATCACTTTTTTTGCTCTTTGAGGAGTTGGTTTCCCTATAAAGTCCCACTGGGGGTTTATCCTTTCAATTAAACACTGATGCGAGTCGGTTCGAACCAGGGAGATGCGATGTTAAGAAGCCTGAATGGCGTGGCACTGTACGTAATGAGTGCAAGGAACAATTGGGATGGTTTTTGATAACATGACTGCACAGCGGATAGGTTATGAATCCTACCTGCGAGCAGCACATGAGAACTGCCGACAAAGACCACGAATTGAGAAGCCGTGTGTGTGGTCTGTGTGAAGGTTATAGAGTCTACAAGATATGGTGTCAATCATTGAAAATTGATCACACCTGATGCACTGATTTCATTTCTTGAGGCCCTGAAATGTCAGGAAAGTACAAATACCCTCCAACTTACCCCTTTTTGAAAATGGGGTAATGGATCTCCGTACGTGGTAAAGAGCAAATTTCATTGGCTCTTTACCCTGATTGGGAAGGGGCTATGTCCCGAGGGACATGCCCGATCCCCGAATGCTGCGCTGCGGGCCTCCAGGGGCAGTAGCGGCGGACCTCATATGACGCCCACCCGGATCAACGGAGGGTAACTGCCGACGTCATTTTACAATGACTTGGTAGGTAAGTGGTTAAATACCATCTGGGCTCCTCCCATAAATTCAGGCCATCTTTGCTGGCCTTCCTACTTATATTTGACAGCTTTATTGCTCTACAGGGAATTACACTTGAGACACTTAAGCAGATATGCCCACCCCTTCCCTCTGCTGCCCATTTAGAGAAGCCTTTGTATTTTGTGAAAGTGCCATGGCACCTCGCTGGACTTCTCATAGCGTGCTGTCATTTTCATAATTTCAAGGCTAAGTCACTGCAAAGATGTGAATGTGCATTCTTGCCTAGTGAAAAAAAAAATGAATTTTAAGCTTAACTAATTTGTACAACAGAAGTTTGTATAACATACACAAAATGAGAAAGAACAGAAAGCCAAATTTAACATCCACGCAATAGATAAAAATGTCTTTTTACCCCACACTTAAAACTGCAATACATTTTTAAGCCGCGTACCTTTATCCCATTTGCCAAACACGACAACCTTTCAGGCCTCACACCTCTAACAGTCTGAAAAGTGCTAATGTTATGAAGCTTGTCTGCATAAAGCTTGCCATGTAATGCAAATTAGTCTCATTAAAACCAGTCTCCCCCTGGTGGGATTTCACTTCCCTCCAACGCTCACTGTCAGCCTCCTGAATATCTCACCTACACCTCCCAATAACTCCAAAAGGAAGCAGACGCATGCTGTGCGAGGCTGGTAATTTTATTGGGTTCCACAACCTTTAAAAAAGCCGTTACAAGCCTGGTCTGGTTTCTGAGATCCTTTTTTGCAGGGAAATTAAGGCAAACATTTTTATGTGGCCCAACAGTGTCTGTTGGCTAGAAGAAGAATTTATACATGGCAGAGTCATTAGAACAAACCTGCTCCCATTAGGATATAATAGCCGTCACAAGGGACACAAAGCAGAGCAGGATTCGGCTCCCAAGCAGGCGCTCATAAAGTAAAGGGAAAAAAATGTCTTGCCAGCTACATTTCACACGCTCTGGTTATTAAACCATTTCAAGTTGAAACGTTCCTTCTCGCACCCTAAATTTAAAACAATTACACAAGCCCCTTCTCTCTGTTCACCTTGTTGCTTAAACACACTGAAAGAGGCCACCAGGGACCAAGAGTGAGGAGGGAAAACAGCAACTAGGGTAGCACATACAGTCCTAATGTTATCTGAAGATCTTCAGAAACATCAAAACTGTGATTGGAGATGTAATACAAAAAAAAAAAAATTAAAATAAAATTAAAAATCAGCATATTTTTTTTAAGACATCAATTACAACCTGCATTACTATAATGGAATTATAATGTGCACAGGTACAGTGATTACAGAAGTGCAAAAGCATAAGTCTAAAACAAACATTGAATACCTATGGCTCTATGGAGATAAGTGTACACAGTTGTTAAAATATCTCTAAGGCTTTAAAAAAATTCTATAAAAATACGTATTCTTAAATCAAAAAAGTACTATCTATTGCTCTCCGACTCTTCCAAATCTCAAGATTCCTTTTTTCTTTGTTGCTTTAATCTAATTTTTTTTTATACTATATGTAGAAATCGAATCACCCTTTGTTTGCTCCAGAGATGGACTATGGGATGTGTAGTATGCGTAGAGCAGTGCACATGACTACAACTGCTCATTCCAAACAAATGGAAGTGGGAAATGTAGAGGTTTGGAAGCTCAAAGGTTGTTACAAGGAGGAAAAAAAACACAGTAAAACACATTTCATGAACAATAGATTACATTAACCACTTCCGTACCGCCGGACGTCATATGACGTCCTTGGGTTTGAGTGGTGATATCTGAATGGTGCCTGCAGCCGTTTTTTTCAGCAGGCGATTCCCTGCAAGATAAAAGTGATCTTAGCGGCGGATTCGCCGCAAGATCACTTTTATCAGCGGCGGGAGAGGTGCCCCCCCCCCGCCGCTTTCCGGTCATCTCCGCCGCTTACCGGACCCGCCGGCAGCAGCGGAGATGATCCGATGCTTCCCCCCAGTGTCTGTGAGCCGACTGAGCGGCTGAAGCCGCTCACTCGGCTCCATAACACGGCCGGCGGAAATGACGTCAGAAATGACGTCTTCCCAACGGTCTTAAAGGGCCCGATTTTTTTTTTTCTTCTGTCACTTTTTTCAGATTTTTTTTTTTGCATTTGAGTGTAAATATGAGATCTGAGGACTTTTTGGCCCCGGATCTCATATTTAAGAGAACCTGTCGTGCTTTTTTCTATTACAAGGAATGTTTACATTTCTTGTAATAGGAATAAAAGTGATAAAATTTTTTTTTTCTAAAGAACAGTGTAAAAATAAAAAGTAAAAAGCAAAATAAATAATTAAAAAAAAAAAAAAAACAAATTTAAAGCGCTCCGTCCCGCCGAGCTCGCACGCAGAATCGAACGCATACGTAAGTCCCGCCCACATATGAAAACGGTGTTCAAACCACACATGTGAGGTATCGCCGCGATCGTTAGAGCGAGAGCAACAATTCTAGCTCTAGACCTCCTAACGCAAAACTGCTAACCTGTAGAATTTTTTAAATGTCGCCAATGGAGATTTTTAATTTGCAAAGTTTATCGCCATTCCGCGAGCGGACGCAATTTTGAAGCATGACATGTTGGGTATCATTTTACTTGGCGTAACATGATCTTTCACAATATGGAAAAAAATTGGCCTAACTTTACTGTTTTCTTATTTTTTAACTAAAAAAACTGATTTTTTTCAAAAAAAAGCACGCTTGTAAGACCGCTGCGCAAATACGGTGTGACATACATTTTTTCAATGACCGCCATTTTATTCTCTAGGGTGTTAGAAAAAAAAATATATAATGTTTGGGGGTTCTAAGTAATTTTATAGCAATAAAAACGGTTTTTAACTGGTAAGCACCGAACTCAAGAAACAGGCCTGGTATTGAAGTGGTTAAGTCAGGGGTGTCAAACTGCATTTCATCGACGGCCGCATTAGCCATTTGGTTGCCCTAAAAGGGCCGGTTGTATCTGGGTTGCGATATGTAAAAAGTGCTGGGTTCAAGAGTACGTTATGTACAGAGTGCAGAACCGAGGTTTATGTTATGTACAGAGTGCAGGGTTCAGGAGTGCGTGACATACAAAGTTCAGGGGTGTGCTGTGTACAGAATGCAGGGTTTAGGGGTGTGCTATGCACAATGTGCAACACCAACCCCCTCACCGAAGCATCCTTGCATCTCTCTCCTACTTTGCCTGGCTCTACTACCTCCCTCTGTAGGTGGCTTTGTCTCACCTTGCAGGGAGCAAAAGCAGAGGGTGAAAGTTGGAGGTGGCAAAATGGAGTTCTGCCACATTTCGGCTGCAAAACTGGGTACGAGGGCCACATGACGAGGCCTGGAGGGCCGCATTTGGCCCGCGGGCCTTGCGTTTGACATATGTGTATTAAGTAGTTGAAGTGTATGGACTAATTTGGAGAATAATGGTATATAATAATTAAACTTTATTTTATATAGAGCCTTTAAAAGGTGGCTTCTCAAAGCGCTTTACAAGGAAACCACAAGAAATACACAGGAGAACAGGAAATGCACAGGATAACATAAGGGATAATTAAGTGAAAGCTTGTCTAAAGAAAAAAGTTTTTAGATTTGATGTGAATGCATTTAGAGAAGAGGAGACTCTGACATTCTTAGGAAGTGAATTCCATAGCTTTGGAGCATAGCAGGAGAAGGCTCGATCCCCCATTGAGTGTAGGCGAGTAGGGAGGACACACAGTAGACCAGAATTTGAGGAGTGGAGGTTTCGAGAGATAATGGGTTGCTAAACCATGAAGAGCCTTGTAGGTGAGCAAGGGGATCTTAAAGTCTATGTGAAACCTGATGGGTAGGCAGTGCAAGGACTCCAGGATAGGGATAATATGATCACTTGTACCAGACCTAGTCTGGATTCTGGCTGAAGAATTTTGCACATATTGGAGCAGATTTATGATGGATTTGGGTACACCAGCAAGTAGAGCACTGCAGTAGTCAAGTCGGGAGAAACATAGAAACACAGAAAAGTGACGGCAGAAAAAGACTGAGTAGTCCATCGAGTCTGCCCCTTTTTATTTATTTATTTATTTTTTCTTTATTTTTTTTATATATTTTTTTTTTTTTTACATTAACCTTGTTTTTTGACTATGGACTTATGTTTATCCCAAGCATGTTTAAAGCCATTTACTGTTGACTGTCTCACAACCTCTGTTGGTAGTTTATTCCAATCATCAACCACCCTTTCAGTAAAATAATACTTTCTAAGATTAGTTTTGAACTTCCCCCCAGTTAGTTTGAGGTCATGTCCCCGTGTTCTTGATTTTGGTTTCATATTGAAAAGACTGCCCTCCTGAACCTTATTCACCCCCTTGATGTATTTAAATGTTTCAATCATGTCTCCCCTCTCCCTTCTTTCCTCCAGACTGTACATATTAAGTTCCTGAAGTCGCTCTTGATATGTTTTATCCCCCAGACCTTTCACCATCTTTGTTACCCGTCTCTGAACTCGTTCTATTTTATCAATATCTTTTTGTAAGTGTGGTCTCCAGAACTGGACACAGTATTCTAAGTGAGGTCTCACTAAAGATCTATATAGAGGAATCAGAACCTCCTTTCTCCTGCTGGTGATCCCTCTACTGATACATCCCTGAATTCTATTTGCTTTTCCCACTGCCTGGTTACACTGTTTGCTCATTTTGCAATCATCTGAAATAAGCACCCCCAAATCTTTTTCTTCTGTAGTGCTGGGTAACACTGTGCCCCCAATACTGTACTGTATTGGGGGATTATTTTTCCCTAGATGCATTATTTTACATTTAGAAATATTGAACTGCAGTCTCCACTGCTTTGACCAATCTTCCAGCAATGCCAAATCATGTTCCATGTTACAGACACCTCCAGGGATATCAACCCTATTACACACCTTTGTATCATCAGCAAAGAGACATACATTGCCCAGCAAACCTTTAGCTATATCACTTACATATAGGTTGAATAGAACAGGACCCAATACAGAGCCTTGTGGAATCCCACTAGTGACTGGTCTCTGTTCTGAGTGAACCCCATTTACAACCACACTCTGGGATCTATCCTTTAGCCAACTGCATATCCACTTAACCACCCAAGGGTTAAGTCCCAGCTTGTACAACTTTTGTATCAGATCATTATGTGGAACTGTATCAAATGCCTTGCTGAAATCAAGATACGCTATGTCCACAGCACCACCCTGGTCCAAAACACTGGTAATATAGTCAAAAAATTCAATCAGATTTGTCTGGCACGATCTGCCCTCAGTAAAGCCATGTTGCTTTGGGTCCAGCAAGCTGTGTATTTTTAGGTGATCAATGATCCTGAAAAGCTGAACACAAATGTATGGATCAGCTTTTCAGCTACAGTGTATGATAACATGGGACACAGCCGAGCAGTGTTTCTCAAGTGGAAAAAAGGGATTTTTTGTATAACTTACCGTAAAATCCTTTTCTCTGAGTTCACTGACAGACGCAGCAATTCTTATGACACATGGGGTTATGCTCATCCTACTAGGAGTAGCCTAGGCAAAACAAACAAAAGTGTAGATTGGCCCCTCCCAGGGGGCCGTCCTCACCTTAGCATATAATCCCCCTGCTCTGTACAGCACATCATTTCGTAACAAGCCGTACAAAACCAACGCAGAGGGGTGGGTGCTGCGTCTGTCAGTGAACTCAGAGAAAAGGATTTTACGGTAAGTTATACAAAAAATCCCTTTTTCTCTTCCGTTCACTGACAGACGCAGCAATTCTTATGACACATGGGGGAAGTCTCAAAGCAGTGACAATCAAGAGGGGTGGGCAAACCATAACAACTGTACCCAACAGAAAAACGCCCTCTCAGGTGGCGCTAACCGCACCTATACTGCCGCTTGTAATACCTTGCGGCCAAAAGCAGCATCCGAGGATGCTGCAACATCAATTTTGTAAAACTTAGTATAACGTGTGCACTGAGGCCCAAGTAGCCGCTTTGCACACCTGAGACACCGAGGCTTGGTGTCTAAACGCCCAGGACGTACTAACTGCCTTGGTGGAATGAGCCGTGACTGGAAACGGGGGGAACCTTACCCCGAATCTCATATGCATGAGTCACGATCTTCCGTATCCAACGAGACACGGTAGCTGACGAGGCCGCCATACCTTTGCGCGACCCTTCCGTCAGCAAAAATAAAGAATCAGACTTCCGAAAGGAAGATGTAGAACTTAAATGTACCCGCAAGGCCCTCACCACATCCAAAGAATGCAGCTCAACTTCTTTGGGATGCGACGGGTGCGGGCACAATGAGGGGAGAACAATATCCTCATTTAAATGAAAGGATGAAACCACCTTCGGAAGAAACGAAGGGGAAGGTCGCAAAACTGCCTTGTCCTTATGGAGGACAAAGTAAGGTGACTTGCAGGATAATGCTGCTAACTCCAACAGCCGCCTGGCGGATGTGATAGCTACCAGAAAGGCCACCTTCTGCGACAACAACTGTAAGGGAATGTCCCTAATCCTTTCATATGGCGGTTTCTGCAACACAGAAAGCACCAGATTCAAATCCCACGGTGCCAAAGGTGATCGTATGAGACGCCAAGGGCCGTTGAAAAAGAACCGCCAGGGCCGAAATCTGCCCCTTAAGCGTACTTAACGCCAGGTTCTTGTCCAGACCTTGCTGGAAAAATGACAGTACTCTGGATATTCTACAAGAGCGGGGGTTCCAACCCCCTGCCTCGCACCAGGTAATGTAGGCCTTCCAGGTCCTATGATAAATCTTACGTGAGGAACTCTTACGTGCTTTTATCATAGTAGGGATTACGGAGTCAGAGACACCCCTATCCCTCAATACCTGGGACTCAATAGCCAAGCCGTCAAAGCCAGCGAGGGTAAAGCAGGGTGCAAGATGGGCCCCTGAAACAGCAGGTCCCTGTGAAGCAGAAGCCGCCACGGAACCTCTGCTACCATCCGTACTACGTCGGTATACAAAGGACGCCGGGGCCAAGCCGGAGCTACCCGGATTGTTGGGATTTCCTCCGCCTCTACCCCGCGTACAACCCGTGGTAGAGCCTTTAGAGGAGGAATACTGCCCTCGAGGCCTGTGAAACACTGCCCCCCGACGGATCAAAACCAGAACCGGGCAGCGCAGCCCTACTGTCCCACGGGACAGTCAGAGCTTGATCGCTCTCAGATCCGGTACCTACATCGACCAATTGAGGGGAAGAAAACTTCTCCCCCCTTTTAGGGCCGGAACCTGAATCCCCCAAACCAAGGGTCCCCGGGACTGACACTCCGACCTGATCGGCCTGTCCAAGGATAGAGGAGATTTGTCCCACCGCGACTAAATTGCCTTCCGCAGGAGCCGAGTGCTCTGGGCGTAAGATATCGCTTCGCAAGTCGACCTCATGAGCCCCAACACCCGTATACAGAACCGTAAGGAGAACCACTGGCGCGATCACAGGGTTCGCCCTGCCTAAAGCATTAGAAGCTTGCTCGGTGTTAGGAACATCCCAGCCTGTACCGTGTCCGGCATCAGACCCAGGTACTCCAGCCGGCAAGCCGGCATTCAAGATGACTTCTGTCCACTGAGCGCCTGACTAGCGCCTCCTGACGCTTCTGCGGAAGCCTCCCGTTTGAGGGGAAGGACTTTTCTGGGGGCAGAGAGCTGCTTGCAACCCCCAGACACCGGCCCCCCACCCTTGAGGTGGGTGGGGGCCACCCATCATGTGGAGGCAGACTTGTCCTCCGCTTTTTCGGGCTTACGCTGCCAGGGCCCCTTGTTGCGGCCCGCAAACGCCTTCCCGGCCTTGCCCGCTGGGCTGGGCGCCCGAAAAACCTTCTTCTGACCAGAAGAGACAGGACCTTGCCTACGACGGTGATCTCGCCGCTTCGGCTCTGGAGGGAAAGCACTCTTCCCTCCCGTAAATCCTTAATATTTTTATCCAATTGTGGGCCAAACAGACGCTCTCCCTCAAAGGGCAGGTCTGCCAGAGCTTTCTTTGAAGGCTGGTCGCCCGACCAAGAGCGGAGCCACAGTATCCGCCTGATAACAATTGAAAAAAACAAAAAAATATATATATTTTTTTGACAATATGGGAAGAAGGTCCAAAGTCGCATGGCATATGTAGCGGAGACCTTCTTTCAAATGTTGCATCCTCTGTACCTCAGCCTGTGCACATTCACTAGACAAACTAGTGCACCCACGGCAGGGTCCACCACCGGAGAAGCCCATCTCTTAGTAAAGCTTTCCTCAAAGGGGTAGCGAACAGCAAAGCTTTTAGGCAAAGTCAAGGAACTTGGTGGCTTCCGCCATTCCTTGAACACTGCCTGTTCAAACACCTGATCATAAGGGTAAGCCCTAGGGGGTCTAAGCGGTCCACAAACATATGCGGACTCATGCGACTCCCCTGTTTGGTCCAGTCGCATAGAGTCGCGAATATCAGTGATCAGTGCTTCCACTATCGCTTTATCCCGTGAACTAGGAGCCTCCTGATCCTCTTCGCCCTCTGAGGGTGGCTCACCCTCTGAAAGATCCACAGGTGTGACCACTGAGGCGGTTTCTAGATCTGAATCCTCCCCTGAGGAAAGAGGAGGGGGTGGGCGCTTCTGGGGGCCCCTCGGAACCGGCACCCCTGCCCGGGGAAAGAACTCCCCAAACACCGCCCTCAGCTGTTCCAAGGACACTAATGATCCTGGGGTGGACTGTAGATCTGCAGGTATACCTGCCATAGAATTGCCGGCCTCTGACATCTCAGCCCGGCACCCCCGCTGTGTAACCACCACCTCTACCCCACAAATCAGCCAGGGAGACCCGGGCGGATTACACCCACCGCTACCGGCACCCAGGAAGCGACAGCTATACTTGCTGTTTGATGCCTCAGCACTCCAACCGAAGAGCAATGCCCACAAACTGCTGCACGTCAGGAGCTTGTTACTGTGTGTCAGCCATACTGTCTAAGCAAAAACTGGAAGCCCACACCCGTTTTTAAGGACTTCCTGCACAAGGACTGCAGTTCTCCCAATCGACCACTGGAGGCCGCCAGAGAGCAGGCTGGAAACCACATGTTTCTCAAACAATGGACGCTGCCATTACACACATGTGGTCGGCCATGAACGAGCGGTGCTCCAAAATCCAATGGCCACGACTCACCTAACATTGCTCCTGACGGTCGGTGCAGATTCCAACGGTTAGTGCAAAGGTGCCTGCGGGGGATTGAGGGGGGAGGTGGAGTGGGGGGAAGGCCTCTAACAGACCCCCACCGGCTGGCCGCCACAGAGCTGCCCAGGTGCCCACTCTCCATGCCTCTAGGGCGGAAGAGGGGTTCACTCACCAATCAGACGGGCGCAGCGGGTAGCCACCCGGAGCAGACCTACCTCCCCGCAAGGAGGCATGATGCTGGCCAGACCACTGGACAGGCGAACCAGTCACTGGGCTCTAGTGGGTTTTAGCCACTGGCCGCCCGCACGGAACGGGCGCTATGCGGTGGGCCCCCCTAAGGGGGATTGCATAGTGTCGGCCGGACTGGGGAAAGATTAGGATTCGAGATATCCTCTATATCACCAGCCAGCTTCTTGATAGTCTTCCTTAGATGAATCTTCAGGAGACCGCAGATCCCATAGGGAACCAGGTCTACTCCTTGCACTAGGCAAATAAAAACTGATGTGCTGTACAGAGCAGGGGGATTATATGCTAAGGTGAGGACGGCCCCCTGGGAGGGGCCAACCTACACTTTTGTTTGTTTTGCCTAGGCTACTCCTAGTAGGATGAGCATAACCCCATGTGTCATAAGAATTGCTGCGTCTGTCAGTGAACGGAAGAGAAAAAGATGTTCTGACAACATTTTGTACATGTGGCTCAAAGGTTAGACTAGCATCAAATTTCACCCCTAGATTTTTCAACTTGGACTGAAGCTCAAGTACCGTGCCATCTATAGATAAGCTATTTGGACAGGCCTTATGTAATTAATGGGGGGAGTGGTGCCAATAAGCATGACTTCAGTCTTGTCAGGACTGTTTAACTGAAGGAAATTATGGGCCATCCAAGTTTTATATCACTAATACAGTTAGATAGGAGAGAAGCAGCCAAAGTAGAATCTGGTTCATCAGCATAGACACTCAGATAAACATCAATACTAAACCAGATTCTACTTTGGCTGCTTCTCTCCTATCTAACTGTATTAGTGATATAAAAACTTGGATGGTCCATGATTTTATATCATTAGGGTCACTTTAATAACAATTACTAGAGTTACACATTTTCCACTACCTACAGCACTTTTACACCTTCTATTTTGATACAGGAAATACTCATAAGCGTTCAAAATTGACCAAACACATTTAACCATTTTACACCCGGCCTATAGACAAATGATGGCAGGATGGTGTCTTTGTTATCCTGAGTGGACATCATATGACGTACTGTCAGGAAGCGTCAATCGCTGTGCAATCTGTCACTGGCTGTGTCCACAGGACACAGCTGATTACTGGTCAGAGTATCGGCTCACTGCCGGTACCATGTGACTGCTGTGACAAATCACAACAAGTCACATGACAGTTTTACACAATGGATGGGTTCCTTTCATGCCATGCAATGTGTACAACTTGATCACATGGTACAGACAGGGCAAAATCACAGCCCATCTGTACCATGTGATTAGTTTTGACCAATCACAGCTAATCACAACAAAACAGACTGAATGACTCAGGATCATTAAGTAAAATGCTTGCTTATAGCAATGTAATGCACTGCTATAAGCAAACAATGTGTAAAAAAAAAAAAAGAAAAGAAAAACTAAATCCTAACCACTTCCCCAGTGGAGTATAAAGTTACTATAGTAAAAAATTATAACTTGGATTATGGATTGATCCATTTTCAGATATATACCATAGTTTGTGGACTTTAACTTTCACACAGACTAATATAAATTGATTTGGGTTATTTAACCCCTTCCTTACCGGGCACTTAAACCCCCCTCCTGCCCAGACCAATTTTTGGCTTTCAGCGCTGTCACATTTTGAATGACAATTGCGTGGTCGTGCGACGTTGTACCCAAATAAAATTTCCGTCCTTTTTTTCCCACAAATAGAGATTTCTTTTGGTGGTATTTGATCACCTCTGCCTCATTTCTGATCGCCGCTATAAACAAAAAATGAGCGACAATTTTGCAAAAAAGAACAATATTTTTTACTTTTTGCTAAAGTACATATCCATTAAAAAAAATTATTCATCAGTTTTGGCCGATATATATTCTTCTACATATTTTTGGTAAAAAAAAAAAATCGCAATCGGCGTATATTGATTGGTTTGCGCAAAAGTTATCGCATCTACAAACTGGGAATTGATTTATGGCGTTTTTATTATTATTATTTTTTTTACTAGTAATGGCGGCGATCTGCGATTTTTATCAGGACTGCGATATTGCCGCAGAAATGACGGACATTTTTTACACATTTTTGGGACCAATGACATTTATACAGTGATCAGAAATGTAAATGTCCACTGATTACTGTATAAATGTCATTGGCAGTGAAGGGGTTAACCTGCAGGGGGCAGTGAAGGGGTTAAATATGTTCCCTGGGTGTGTTCTAACTGTGGGGGGGCAGGGCTGGCCGGGACATAACAGATCTAACTGATCCCAGTGACAGGGATCAGTAGATCTGCTATGTCCCCTGTCACAGAACGGGGAACCGCCGTGTTTACAACGGCGGTTCCCCGTTCTGAGGCTCCTGAAGGAGATCGGCGGGTCCGGGCGGACATCGAGTCCGCCTGAGCCATGGGCACGCTCGCGCAGCGTGTGGCGCGCGCCACTGCTGCCACTAGGGGGCGCGCAAGAGCGTGCACAGGGGACGACGTCCATGGACGTCGTCCCGGCATTCCAGATCCGCGCTGGAGCCGTACTATGGCAATAGCGCGGATCTGGAGTGGTTAACAAAGAAATGTAGCAGAATACATGTTGGGCTAAATTTATGAAGAAAGATTATTTGCAAAATTGCAAAAACAGAAACAAAGAAAAACACATTTTCTTTTCAAAATGTTCAGTCTTTTTTCATTTATTTAGCAATAATTAAAAAACCCAGTGGTGATTAAAGATGACCAAAAGAATGCTCTAGTTGTGTGAACAAAATAATACAAATTTTAATTTGGGTACAGTGTTGCATGACAGCATGACTACGCAATTGTCATTCAGATTGCGACACTGAAAGCTGAAAATTGGCCTGGGCAGGAAGGGGGTAAAAGTTCCCAGTATTAAAAGTGGTTAAAAAAAAAGAAAAAACAAAATTAAAGTGCTTTTTAGTGTTATCCTCCTTTTTCCCATTTCACCAAGATTTGTGGGCTTAGTAAGGCAATGCACTTTTGAAGAAAAAAAAAAGAAGGGGGTGTTTACTATAAGGCATTTACTATAAGGCAGTTCAAAGTAAAGCACAGTGAGCAGAGATGGACCTGTCCATCTACCTGCTCAGTGGGGATCAGCAGATCGATCCCTGCTGAGCAAGCAAAGTCCATCAAAACAGACAACCCCTGTGTGAAAGGAGCCCGACTACACTTAAATTCATTATTCCCTATTAAGAATCAAGAAAACACTTTCTTGAAAACACAGCTTGAAGATGATCTTGTAGCATATACTGGCCTTTCCAACAAGTTTTAAAAGTTCTACTCAGATTGCAACATTTTTCATAACCTTGAAGTCAGTCCCTGGAACTCTGAATTCTGAAGAAAAATAAAACATCAAAGGAGTGTTTTATATTATTCATTCTCGTTTGGCTGAATTAAAAACTCATACAAGAGTCATGTCCAATTAGCCTAATAAGAGGAGAATGCAAAGAACTGCACATTCCAAGCCAATAGAGTAAATAAAGAAATGCAATATTTCTATAGGAAAACAAAACTTTCAAATCTCTGTGTTCATCCAAGTAATCCAAATTCATGCATGAGTTTGGGAAGAATAAATACCACAGCTTTGATTCACTAGGAGAAACAGTCTTTAGGAAGTATCAATCCCCAGTATTTACAGATGCAATCTAAATCACATGAGTGGATTAGAAGGGGCTGCGCCTCCACAAACCCTTATACCCCCCCCCCCCCATGCTGTTGTAAAGATGTCATATAGTACTTCCTTGATTTCACCTCCTTGTTACTCTTCCCACACATGTTTAACATAGAATATCCAATGACATTAACATAATATGTTTCTAAATTATGTAGCACACATTATGCTAGCAATCTTAAAGCAGTGTCAGCATCATTAGATATGGCGATTTACATTTTTTTTTTTTTTTTTTGCTTTTCTCCCCTGGTTATCTGGCAAGTAAAACACTTCCTGTATTACAATGCCTACACTGCTGTAGGCAGATCAGTGGCTGATTAGCACTTCTGCCTAGCAGCACTAGGGTCATGCTGGTAGGTGAATTGGCTCATGTCTAAATTGGCCCTAGTAGGTGTGAATGTGAGTTAGGGACCTTAGATTGTAAGACTGTAAGCTCCTGGAGGACAGGGACGAGAGTGTGTGTGTGTGGGTGTATGCGTGTGTGTAGGGCTGCATAAATTGACAACGCTATAGAGTAACTGTAAATAAAAAATCTCCGGATAAAGGAGCAACAGAGACATCTTTGGACAGCAGTCTGTAGGGATGGAAGCGTTAGATGGACTAGCAGAGGGGTGTCCAAACTCAATTTCATCGCGGGCCACATCAGCAGTGCGGTTGCCCTCAAAGGGCCGGTTGTTATCTGGGTCGCGCTAAGTACAGAGAGCAGGGTTCAAGGGTGTGCTAGTACATACTGAGGGCAGGGATTCAGGGGTGCGCTACATACAGAGGGCAGGGATTGAGGGGTGCGCTACATACAGAGGGCAGGGATTCAGGGGTGCGCTACAGAGGGCAGGGATTCAGGGGTGCGCTACAGAGGGCAGGGATTCAGGGGTGCGCTATGTACAGGGGCAGGGATTTAGGGGTGCGCTATGTACAGGGGCAGAGATTTAGGGGTGCGCTATGTACAGGGGGCAGGGATTTAGGGGCGTGCTGCGTACAGAGGGCAGGGTTCAGGGGTGGGCTAAGTGCAGGGATTCAGGGGTGTGCTATGTACAGACTGCAGGGATTCAGGGGTGCGCCATGTACAGACTGCAGGGGTTCAGGGGTGCGCTATGTACCGAGTGCAGGGGTGCGCTATGTACCGAGTGCAGGGGTTCAAGGGTGCGCTATGTACCGAGTGCAGGGGTTCAGGGGTGCGCTACCTACAGAGTGCAAGGGTGCGCTATGTACCGAGTGCAGGAGTTCAGGGGTGCGCTATGTACCGAGTGCAGGGATTCATCTGCCCACTGTTTGAGATTTCGGATAAACCTCCAAAGTCTAGCAATATAATTAATAATGAGGCCTTTTCTTATATCTGGGCAGTCCATGCCTCCAGTAGTCCTTGTTCTAGTTAGTAATTAAAACGGAATTCTAGGTTCGTTATCGGACCAAAGAACATCAATGAATTTTGAGTTTAGTACCGGAGGATGTTTGAGAGAAGTGATTCCAGCAAAACTTGATACATACACAAAAATACAAGTTGACACTCATTTTTATAATCCTGATATGTTCAGATTGGAATTTTTGGTTAACCCATCTGTGCAGACCATTTACAAGTCTACAGGGTCTAAAAGTTATATTTCGAAGATTGAGTAGTAAGTTAGATCAGGTTATCTTGATACCTTAAGGGTTTTTCCTTCCAAGTAAATGGGAATTTTAATTGGAGATTGAATGACCCCAGAAAAGGGAAGTCCTATGTTTTGAATTTCTAATTGTGTGGAGTTAATTTTAAAATTTGAATGTTGACCATATCCATGGAATTCTTGCAGTTGGGACAAAGCCCACTTGGTATGGATGGATAATGGAGAATATACATTTTTAGGGCACTGCACCAACAATTTTTGCACGTCTTTTTCAAATTCTAAGAAATATGCAATGTTACAAGAGTGAACTCTTGTGCACTCTAATTTTGGTTTGATTACAGTATTTTTTTCCCAGGACAGGTTGAAACGGAATCCAAGTAACAGGTAAAGACAATTTAGTTTGATTTATGTGTGTATATGGGGTTGAGCATTTTTATCAAAAAAGATGTTTTACTGAACATATTACCCACTGCAATTGATTGCTAAAGGAGAGAAAAAGGTCAATACCTTGAATAAAAAAAATAAAATCTAAGGTTTTTGATCAGTAACATACAGTACTGTGCTAAAGTTTTAGGCAGGTGTGAATAAATTCTGCAAACTAAGAATGCTTTCAAAAATATATGTTTTAATCATTTATTTACAGCATGCAAAGTGAGCGAGCAGAAAAAAAATCGAAATCAAATATTTGGTGTGACTACCATTTGGCTTCAAACCAGCATCAATTCTTATGCTTGTACACTTTGCATGTCATCATTGTAGGATTGGTGATTAACCAATTATACCAAGCAATGGTCATAATTTTTACAAGTCCTCACATATACCCAGTGAAGCGAACAGCCTCAGATGATACACAAAATGAAACAAACAAAATGAGATTAAATATGTGATTGTATGGTCCCACCAATAAATTAATCAATAATGTGATATTAAATCAAATATATTGTAAAGAGAGGTAAGAATTAATAGACGTGATAATACAATAATGAATCTATGGTGCTGCTTAAATAAACTAAAAACCTCTTAAATATATATGCTTAAATATATAAGTGCAACTGTGTCTAGACTCAGATACACGTTTCAAACCAATGTGCCATAAACCATCTAGTACTCCAGCAATAAGGGATATACTTTGAATAATTAATATAAAATATACAGCTACTAAAAAGGGGAGGTGTCTTGAATACACAAAATAAAAATGCATAATAATATAAGTGCAACCATGTCTCAATTCAGGTTGCTTGAGACTTTAGCCTGAATTGAGACACGGTTGCACTTATATTATTATGCATTTTTAGTTCTTAAGCATATATATTTAAGAGGTTTTTAGTTTATTTAAGCAGCACCATAGATTCATTATTGTATTATCACATATATTAATTCTTACCTCTCTTTACAATTTTATTTGATTTAATATCACATTATTGATTAATTTATTGGTGGGACCATACAATCACATATTTAATCTCATTCATAGGCACCTTCTTGCACTACAGCACTTTTATATATCTTTACGAGGAGTACTAGAGACTCCCACCAGGCAGCGCCAATTTCCACACAATTTTCTTCTTTTGGTGGTAGTTAATCACCGCTGGGTTTATTTTTTGCGCTATAAATGAAAAAAGACCGAAAATGTTGTAAAAAATTGCAATTTTCTTTGTTTCGGTTATAAAATTTTGCAAACTAGTAATTTTTCTTCATAAATTTTGGACAAAATTTATATTGCTACTTCTCTTTGGTAAAAATAACCCAAATTAGTGTATATTATTTGGTCTTTGTGAACGTTCGAGAGTCTACAAGCTATGGTGCCAATCGCTGAAAATTTATCACACCTGATGTACTCTTGAGACCCTAACAAGCCAGGAAAGCACAAATATCCCCCAAATTATCCCTTTTTAGGAAGTAGATAGTCCAAGGTACTTAAGGTGCATGGTGAGTTTTTTGAAGATGTAATTTTTTCCCACAATTCTTTGCAAAATGAAGTTTTTTTATTTTTTTCATAAAATTGTAATAACAGGTTATTTCTCACACAGCATATGCATATGACAAATTACACCCCAAAACACATTCTGCTACTCCTGAGTATGGTGATACCACATGTGTGAGACTTACACAGCCTGGCCACATAGAGGGGTCCAACATGCAGGGAGCACCATCAGGCGTTCTAGGAGCATAAATTACGCATAAAATATCTTGACTACCTATCACACTTTTGAAGGCCCTGGAGCACCAGGACAATAGAAACACCCAAAAAAATGACCCCATTTTGGAAAGTAAACACCCCAACGTATATACTATAAGGCGTAATAAGTTTTATGAACACGTCATTTTTTTCACAAGTTTTTGGAAAATGTGGAAAGAAAAGAAAACATTTTTCTTACACAAAGTTGTCCATTTATACATGTCTAACACATAGCATATACATAGCAAAAATTACACCCCAAAATATATTCTGCTACTTGTCCTGAGTATGGCTATACCATGTGTGAGGTTTTTCCACAGCCTGGCCACATACAGAGGCCCAACATGCAGGGAGCACCATCAGGCATTATAGGGACACATTTTAAATCTAATTTGACTACCTATCACACTTTTGTAATGCACTGATGGGCACTGTAGTGGCATGGATGTGGACGAATGAGCCAGGGATGGACCATAGATGTGGATGGGTGAGCCAGGGATGGAGCATGGATGAGCATGAATCTGGATGGTTGCGTGATCAAGGGATGGAGCATGGATGAGCCATGGATGGGTGAGCCAGGGACTGGGTGAGCAAGGGACAGGGTGAGCCAGAGATGGATGGGTGAGCCATGGATGGGTGAGCCATGGATGGATGAGCCAGGGATGGATGGATGAGCCAGATATGGGTGACCCAGGGATGGATGGATGAGCCAGGGATGCATGAATGGATCAGCCAGGGATGCATGGATGGATCAGCCAGGGATGTATGGATATATGGAAGAGCCAGGAATGCATGGATGGATGAGCCAGGAATGCATGGATGGATGAGCCAGGAATGCATGGATGGATGAGCCAGGAATGCATGGATGGATGAGCCAGGAATGCATGGATGGATGAGCCAGGGATAATGAGCTAAGGATGTATTGGTGTGCTAGGAGTGGCCACAGATCAGCGCTGTGGGCACCTCCCATCCAGCCCACAGCGCTGCTGCACCTGCTTCCTCCTCCCCTCACATGCTGTGCTATCGATGCGAGCAGAGGGGAGGAGCTGGGCAGGACATGCGCTCCGGTTTGTTTACAAGTGATCACTCCATCCAATGGACGGAGTGATCACGTGGTAAAGGGCCGCTGTCATTGGCCTTTTACCCAGATCCGCGACAAGCCGGGTCTGGGAGATCCGACCGCCGCAGACATTGCCGGGGGCACGCGGAAGCGCAATTCCGGGAGAATGTCCATGGACGCCCTCCCAGAATAAGCCAACTACGCTGTGGTCGTCTTTCGACCATGGCGCGGTGGGCAAGTAGTTAAAGTGTTCTGACCATCATCCGAAATACTTCTGTATCAAATTAACTAGCCACCATTCTGTCCTCTTTACTGCAAATTATCCCCTGATGCTGGCCCACCTGACTTCTGCTATGTCAAGCTGACCCTCCTTACACATATCCTGATGGGTAGGATTTCAGCAGTTAAAATGACACTATTATCCAAAATTTTGTATCGCTTTAGAGTACTACAGATACACGTACTGGCCCACTTCTTGCAGCGCCAGGTTTTACAATATAACTGGGGGCAACTAGATCCAGACTACCCCATGTGACCTTGATACACCACAAACAGGAAGGGGGTTTAGGGATCCCACACTTTGCTAAATATTACTATGCTGCCCAGCTTTCCCAACCTCTTAAGTATCATGCTCACTGGGAAAGTTCTATTTGGGTTAATTTGGAGGCAGTAGATATTATTGCTTACGCCACAAGAACGCAAGGTATTCACAAACCCAGTAACCCAACATTTTCTCTAGCTCAGCGTTTTTCAACCAGGGTTCTTCAGGGGTGCCTTATCAAAAAATGGTGTACAAGCCAGCGGGTGGATTAAAACCTTTTTTGTTACAGAAAGCCACATGTTTTCATTGTGCAACCTTACAACTTTGAGCACAGTGGATAAGTTATACAAAACATAAGGCAAAAAAGTTATCACTTTTGCCTTATGGCAAGGTGCTCCATCATGCTGGAAAAGGCATTGTTCGTCACCAAACTGCTCTTGGATGGTTGGGAGAAGTTGCTCTCGAAGGATGTTTTTGTACCATTCTTTATTGATGGTTGTGTTCTTAGGCAAAATTGTGAGTGAGCCCGCTTCACTGAGAAGCGACACCACACATGAATGGTCTCAAGATGCTTTACTGTTGGCATGGCACAGGGCTGATGGTAGCACTCACCTTTTCTTCTCCGGACAAAGTATTTTTCTGGATGCCCTAAACAATAGGAAAGGGGATTCATCAGAGAAAATTATTTTACCCCAGTCCTCAGCAGTCCAATCCCTGTAACTTTTGCAGAATATCAGTCTGTCCCTGATGTTTTTCCTGGAGAGAAGTGGCTTCTTTGCTGCCCTTCTTGACACCAGGCCATCCTCCAAAAGTCTTTGCCTCAATGTGGGTTTAGATGCACTCACAAATGCCTGCTGCCATTCCTGAGCAAGCTCTGCACTGGTGGGGCCCCAATCCCACAGCTGAATCAACTGTAGGAGACGGTCCTGGCACTTGCTGGACTTTCTTGGGTGCCCTGAAGCCTTCTTAATAAAAATGTATCCTCTCTTTATGATCCGATAAATGGTGCAATTTTCGTAGCAGCAATATACTTGCCTGTGAATCCCTTTTTGTGCCAAGCAACGATGACTGCATGTGTTTTCTTGCAGGTAACCATGGTTAATAGAGGAACAATGATTGCAAGCACCATCCTCCTTTTCCAGTCTGTTATTCTAACTCAATCAGCATTACAGAGCAATTTCCACCCTTGTCCTCGTCGACACTGACACCTGTGTTAATGAGAGAATCACTGACAGGATGTCAGCTGGTCTTTTTGTGGCATGGCTGTAATGCAGTGGAAATTATTTTTGGGATTAGGTTCATTTTCATGGCAAAAAGGGACCTTGTAATCAATTGCAATTCATCTGGTGACTCTTCATAACATTCTGGAGCAAATGCAAATTGCCATCATAAAAACTGAGGCAGCAGACTTTGTGAAAATTAATATTTGTGTCATTCTCAAAACCTTTGGCCAGGGCAGCAATTACTAGGGCTAGTAGCATAAGGATTAAAAATAGTTAAAAAGGATAAGTTCACCTTATTCGTGGTATAACATGTAACAGATGCAGCAGTCCCCCGATCCCCTGTTCTGACAATGAGTGGGGGATCTTCTCTCCACAATCGCTGTCACAATTTACAAAACTTGGCCTTGCAGGGCTCCAGCCACGTGATTCATTCACATCCTTTGCTGAGGTCGGCTTGTAGTTCTCAATGAACTACCAGAGCCCTGTTGAGTGCTCTAGGTAGTTCATTGATGCTTCCTATCAGTAACTGCCTGCTCGTACAAGGTATGAGTCCTGCATTGCAACCGCGATCTGCTGATAGCAGGTGCAATGCTTTACAGGCTCCTAGTAAAAAAAAAAAAAAAATAATATATCAAAATTTGTTTTACCTACCTTTTTTTTTTTTTTTACAAAGTAGACCTTATCCTTTAAAGGACTACTTCTCCTGTGGATCTCAGGAGTGCAATTCATTTTGCACTCCTGTGACCGTTTTTCAGCAGAGAGTGGACTGAAGTCCACTCTGACCATGGAGTCTGGACTGACACCCGTCTCTGCTATTCAGTGTGCCGCTGAGAGCCTGAAATGGCCACTCTGCCCCCCCCACAGCTCGGCGCTCCAGTGAGCGAGGGGGGGGGGGGGGAGCATAGAGCTGTGACTGACCGTTTACAGCTCTCTGCTGATGGAGCTGTGAAAACCGAGCAATCAGCGGTGTTCAATAGCTCGGTTTTCAGTGTAGAGGTGCCAGGGGATTGATGCTGCATCCACCTAGGTAAGTATAATGGGTGAAAAAATGTTTTTACTTTACTTCTCTACTTCTAGACCCCTTTCACACTGCAGCGCTTTACAGGCATTTTGAGCTAAAAATAGCGCCTGTAAAGCGCCTCTAAACTCACTCCTCATGCACCCCAGTGTGAAAGCCTGAGTGCTTTCACACTGAGGTGGTGCGCTTGCAGGATGGGAAAAAAAGTCCTGCAAGCAGCATCTTTGGGCTGGTGTGGGAGCAGTGTATACACTGCTCCTCCACTACCTCTGCCCATTGAAATGAATGGGCAGCGCTTTCCAAAGCAGCTAAACACAGTTTCCGAAGCGCCGCACGCGATGCTTTTTTGACCCCTTGTTAACCCCTTCTTAGGGGTTAAAAGTGCCCAACTGCCATCCAAATAGCAGCGCCAAAGCGCCGCTATAATAGCGGTAAAGTGCCGCTAAAGTAGCGGCGCTTTATGGCTCGCGCTCGGGCGGCCCCAGTGTAAAGGGGCCTGAATGTCGATAAAGAGAATAAAGTTCAGCTTAATGGTTTTGTAAATACAATTTCAAAAATATCAGGCAAATTACAATATTTATGATAATACATTTTTAAATCTCCCTGACCAAGCTGTTATGCTTAAATGCAGTGGAGAAAAGTTAATGCTGGGTTATCTGGCAATAGTTGGGTCATATGACAAACTGAATAGATTTGCAAAACTTTTGGCAAATAGAACAGTCTATGTAGTTCACTTGTGTTTACAGGGATTTGCCTAAAAGAGGGCTATAAAAGGTAAACATAATCCAAGATGCCCCGAAACATTTACATTATATATAGTATTAAAGGTTGGGTATAGGAATTAAATGTACATAACATAAGCTGCAATAAAAGTTAGAAAAAAGTATTGTTTGATTTCTGTTCTAGATATAAAATCAAAACCTCTTGTAAGTATACAGGGGATCAGACTCAAAACACACTAATCAAAGTGACCGAAATTCCTCTTTTCTGGCAAGTATACATTTGGAACACTAAAAAACAGTGTGTCAGTGAGATGGCAGCTGAGAGTAATAATGACTCTTCATTTCTGTTTAACTGTCTCCCTCAAACTTGAGTTATCAGACACTTCCCTCCCTCACTGTGTCTATAACATGCTTGATTTATGAGGAGGAGGAGAAGATGTAAGGTCTTAATGTGGGATCAGGAGACTCCCTTGTAACAAAGTCATCAGCACTAATCTCTGGCACCAGAAATACACAGACCACATCCAGGCTGGTCCCTCCAGCAGCTCTGCACAGACACAGTCTGCAGTCAGACTTACTAATCCATTAACTGCTAGATGAAGCTAAATTACGCAGACTACACGAGGCAAAACTGTAAAAGTAAATATCAGGTTCCTGAGCATTCTAAGGTGAATACTTCCCAACCTCCGGAGGACAGAACATGAAGAATGTAGGCAAAGGAGCCACCCCTTGCCACTTTCTCAGTTACATTAACCAATACAGAATTATTATGCCACAAATGACTGGTTAAATTCACATGTGCATATTTGCCCCTACATTGTCTGTACTGGCTTTTCAAGAAAACAATGCAATAATTTAGAGGTTGGATAAAAGGTTTTGTGCAGGACTTAGACTTCATGCACACAGGACGTTAAAAAAAGCGTACTAAAAACGTCAGTAGCTCATCATTGATTTTTTCATATACGAACATATCAAGCGCCACCCCATATACATCACTCAAAAACAAAATATTGTCCGTAAAAGTCCACATGAAAAGAATAATACATATGTTGGACTGTCAAGTGACTTTGGTGATAAAGTGACAGCAGTGCTCTTCAGTGCTTGGATTACTTTGTGCAAAAACGTGCAAAAAAGTGCCCGGTGCTCGAACCCCTGTTGTGTCCCCACTCACCCCAAGATGTGGACCTACTGCTTTGCAGTCAGCAGGTCGGCAGAGCGAAGGGTTAGTATAGGTGGTTTGAAGCCGGGCACTGGAGCAGGTGAGCTACGTGACAATCCCACAGAGATCAATCCTTGGTGAGCTCAAAAAACAAAAAGAACACTCATAGTGTAGACTGTCTAAAATTCAAATTTATTGCACAGAAAGTTTCCTACTTACAGGATATTCCATAAAACAACCGCAAGTAATCGAGATTACACAGTGTGGAGACTGGTGGAACAAGCATCCGTTCGTCTCCTCCTACCAGCGGACGTGACGTGGATGGCTGCGACAGGCCGGAAGTGACGTCAACGCGTTTCGCTCCCAAGATTAGAGCGTCATCACGGACGGATGACGCTCACCTGCTCCAGTGCCCGGCTTCAAACCACCTATAGCAACCCTTCGCTCTGCCGACCTGCTGACTGAAAAGCAGTAGGTCCACATCTTGGGGTGAGTGGGGACACAAGAGGGGTTCGAGCACCGGGCACTTTTTTGTAAGTTTTTGCACAAAGTAATCCAAGCACTGAAGAGCATTGCTGTCACTTTATCACCGAAGTCACTTGACAGTCCAACATATGTATTATTGATTTCATATGGACTTTTACGGACAATATTTTGTTTTTGAGTGATGTATATGGGGTTAGCGCTTGATGTTGTGTTTGTATATTGATTAACAGGTTCGCCTGAGGTCACAGCAGCCCCCTGGTGGTTTATCAGATGATTTACCATATGTTTTATTGCTTTCTATTTTTTCAATTTATTTCATGTAGACTAGAGTATGCATATTTATATTCAGCATACATTGCACTATTCACTTTATCTATTCCACGGTGCAATTGAGTATTTCGTTTTTTAGTGATTTTTTCAGCTTTTACCAACGTTATATTACCGGCATTTTTGCACTTTTTTTTCGTGTGTTTAAAGGGACAGTGTTTTTTTTTCTCTATTGATCTAAAACGTCCAAAAACGTTGGGGATCGACGTTCAGCCGCATTTTTTGCGCGTTTGAGCGTTTTTACATCTGAAAAACGTCTCTCAGAACCCACTGGTCTTGGGTATTTTTTACAGCTCAAAAACGTCACTGCTAAAAACAGTTGATAACAGCCTATTTGTGCATGCACACATAGGATAACATGACGGAAGGTTTATTGACTGTAGAAAAAGAAAACGTCTGCAGCTAAAAACAGCTGCTGTAAATGGTCAAAAAACATCCTCTGTGCATGAGGTCTTAGGCTCCATGCACACGGAACGCTGTAAATGGATGGTTAGAGGCGTTCATTTCAACTGCCCCTGCACTCATATAATGTTATCTTATGTGTACACGTACACAGGCTCGTTTACAGTCATTTTTAGGCTGTTGCGTTTAGAGGCTGTTCTTTGAACGCCCAAAAAGGCTTCAGACGCAGAGTTAACCGGTGTTTCAGACGCTGAACGTGCCTATAGGCGGTAAATTGTGTCTAGGAGCATTCCGTTTACAGGTGTTTCCAAAAAAAAAAAAAAAAAAAAAGAAAAGCTCCTAGACGCGAACGCGGCATGCAAAACGGATGTTTTGGACGCTGGATTCTAGCCGTCAAGATAAAACGTTAAGAGGAGGTTGAAAAGCATCCCGTGTGCATGGAGCCTTAGTAGTTGGTAGTTGAATATCATTTTTTAGTAGAGGTCTGTAAAGCAGACTAAAGAGGGATACCAGAGGAGCAAAGAGGGATTTGGCTCCATAAGAGGGATGGTCCTTCCGTAGATGGAACGATTTTCTTTTATACAACCACAGGTTGCAGCAAAGATCACTGGATTACTCCATTAACAGAGCCAGTGTTGATGGGGGAATTTATCCCACAGAGCTATTGTGTTCTCCCAGCAGAGGGGTGCAGGTAGCTGCCCCTGTTAGAACACTGATTATTTCTAATGGCTATGTGCAAGCTACACTTGCACACAGTTTGAGGGAATTTGACAGGTAGGTTGTTCTAAACATCTTTGAAAACCAACCACAGATTTTCTGTAATGCCAGTCAGACTCGATGTTGAAATCAGGGCTCTGTGGGGGCCAAACCACTTCCAGGACTACTTCTTGTTCTTTACGCTGAAGATAGTTCTTAATGACATGGACTTTAGAGTGGTTATGCTGCTGCAGAATAAAAGTTTGGAGGCAACCCCTGAGGGTCGGGCATAATGGAGAAGTATCTGCCTGTATTTCTCAGCATTGAGGACGCCATTGATCCTGACCAAACCTCCAACTCTATTTGCAGAAATGCAGCCCCAAACTTGCAAGGAACCTCCACCATGCTTCACTGTTGCCTGCAGATGCTCATTATTACACCGCTCTCCTGCCATTCAGCGAACAAACTGCCTCCTGCTACAGGCACATTTTTCAAATTTTCACTCATCAGTCAACAGCACCTGCTGTTCTTTTTCTGCACCCCAGTTCATGTTTTTGTGCATAATTGAGTTGCTTAGCCTTGTTTCTACATCAGAGGTATGGCTTTTTGGCCACAATTCTTTCTCTAGCCAGACTGCTCCGGACAGTAGATGGATGTACCTGGGTTCCACTGGTTTCAGCCAGTTCCATACTGATAGCACTGCTGAAAATTTTCCAATTTTGAAGGGAAACATGGGTCTTTCATCTGCTGCATTAGGTTTTCTTGGTGGAACAGTGCCGTCTATGGTCCTCAACACTGCCCGTTTTTGTGGTTCTTCAAAAGAGCTTGAACAGCACATCTGGAAAACCTAGTCTGCTTTGAAATATTTGCCTGGAAGAGACCTTGCTCATGCAGTAGATCTACCTTGTGTCTTGTTGCTGTGCTCAGTCTTGCCATGGTGTAAGGGCTGGGCTCTTAGTCCTCCCTTCTCAGCACTGAGCTTGCGCTGTCAGTTAATTGCCAGCACCCATTGTTCCACTGTGGCTTACCTGGTGATCATTTCCTGCTTGTCACTCGACGACACACAGCTAGCCCCTTCTGGCTATTTAAACTGCCTGGTTAATTTCTCCTGTGCCTTTGCCTTGGTCTAACATATCTGGAAACTCTGCTGTGTTCCTGTTGAAGACTTGCCTGGCTGACATCCCTTCTGGTTCCGGATCCTGTCTGCTGTCCCCGACTACGCTGATCTCTGGCTTCCTGATTTATTGGCTTGTTCTGACTACCAGCATTGGCTAGCGTACCCTGGCTATGTTTTGACTATGTTTACTATTTGTACCATTTTTACCACTATATTAAAGTGTTACTAAACCCACAACAGTAAAATTAGTCTGTATATGCAGAATAGCATGCTTGCTATACTCACTGTAACTCATGGGGTTAATCCTCTGTATTGTGTAAAAAGGCTATTTGATCGTGTATGGCCAGATACTTCCTGCTTGCCCTCTCTACTATATTAAACTATACTATACTACATGCAGGCAGTGTGGAAAGGTTGCACATGCTCTGTTCGATCTTCCTATTTCACATGGACACAGACTACAGTGCATTTCTAGAGGCAGTGATTGTTTATTTGTGAACTGAACATGTAATTGGCAAAGCACCAATCAGCTCTGGCCGGATTGTGGATGAAGGGTCACTGATGCAAAGGAAGTTTCATCAGAGAGTGAAAAGTCTCCTCTTATATGAACACTGTGGAAGCCTCGGCTACTTGTAGTTTATCACCTGACTGCAATATACAGATGAAAAAAGGTATACAGATGGTGCCCGGGTTATAAACAAGATAGGGACTGTAGGTTTGTTTTTAAGTTGAATTTCTTTGTAAGTCAGAACAGGTACATTTTTTAAATGTAGCTTCAGCCAAAAAAAAACGATTTTTAAGCTTTTTGGATAGCATAGGGAAGGGGTAACACCCCTCTAATGTTTATTTTACTGTCTGTTTCTGTTCAGAAGATTTCACCTCACTTCCTGCCCCAATGATAATTGGATTTTGAAAATTTTGGGTTGCTGTGGAAACAAACCTTGGTGATAAAGCATCAATGGAGACACCTTTTTCCCATAATAACTCTTACAGGAGTATTTTCCTTCCTAGGGGTAGATTTCCACTCACTTCCTGTTGTCTCCCTCCATTTGTAAGTAGGAGTTGTTCAGAAGTCAGATGTTTGTAACCAGGGGACAGCCTGTATAGCAGCAGTATTTTGTTATAAAAAGATTTAGAAACTGTGTGTGTGTGTGTGTGTGTGTGTGTGTATTGTTTTTATATTGCTGAGTTTAGTAACGGTTTAAAGGGTGGAATTATTACTGCATTTTCTGTCTCCGTCGGATTCATGATTCTTGACAGGCAAAGGCCATGAATTCAAAAGATGCAGACAATCCACCTAGTGGTAATATTTTTTTCCCAGACGGGATGAGCAGGATCAATGCATGGATCAGTTTGCCATAGTGTTACAGACGCTCCTGATTCGCACTGCTCACCTGGATCCTCCCAATGTGGCTGTTCCAGTACAACCTGTGTTGCAGGCCTTCCCTGCTGCTGCTCCAGTCTCTGTGCAGGCACCCGCCTTGAATATGAACTCTATAAAAGAGGTATGTCTGGTCCCACTCCACTTGCCCAGCGATTTGGGGGCGATCTAGTTTAATGCAGAGGGTTTCTCAACCAGGTTGGGATATACTTTGAGATGCTGCCCTAGGCGTTCCCCCAAAGACAGAAGCAACATAGGCTTCGTTATTTGCTTTCTGATAGAGCCTTGGCTTGGGCAAACCCTCTATGTGAGACGCAAAAACTTATTGTTCTAAGTTACAGAGTGTGTGGCTTCCTTTTAAGCCTCGTACACACGGGACGACGATCGTATACAACAGGTCGTACTAACGACCGTTGTATGCGCTATCGATCGTTCGTATGCGCGATTAGAACAGCCGAACATACGACGGTCGTACAAGGGAGTTGTATGAGCAAACTAGAAAACTTGGTCATACCAACAAGCGCTCATACGACCGCTGTATCGTGTGTACAGAGCAGTTGGTACAACAAGTTGTATTGTGCAAAGCACGCATGCTCCAAAGTAAGGAACGGCCGGATGCTAATTACATGCACCTGAACGTTATTTCTGTGCTCATACGATCGTGTAGTGCAGTCAGTATGCAAGTTACATTATGCAACATACGATTTGCGGCGATCGTACGTACGATCGTCGTCCCGTGTGTACGAGGCTTAAAAGGTCAGTTGCAGATTTCGCCATTGTATTCCATACTCTAGCAGCAGAGGTCGCTTGGAACAACGAGGCCCTCGTGGCAGCTTTTTCTCATGGTCTCTCAGATAACCTCAAAGATGAGATAGCAGCTCGAGACATACCTACGGATCTGGAGAAGCGGATCACGTTTGCCATGCTCATTGACTGCAGACTCCAAGAGAGACCTTTCTTTAAGGAGCGCTTGCGGAAGCCTCCTGTACATTTGGCTCCAAGCTTTGCAGTCCCACCCTTGCCTCCTCACCTCCCATGCCTCCTGGTACTAAGTCGGCCAGTGAAGTACAACCCATGCAGTTGGGCTTCACACATTTCTCTGCATATGAGAGGGCCTTTAGGAGGATTGTGCCTTTATTGTGGCCAGGCAGGTCACTTTTTGAAGTCTTGTCCTACCAGTCCAGGAAATGCCGGCACCTTAAGGTCCTGTAGGGGACAGACCACAGGTGGCGTTGTTACATCCCCAGTTATCCTGAAGAATAAGCCCTTAGTTCCGGATACCCTTTCTTGGTCTGAGTCGTCCATCGAGACAGGCTCCAGTCGACTCTGGGGCTGCAGGCCTGTTCATAAACAGTGCCTTTGTGTCTAAGCACTCAATTCCGCTGCAGCTTCAGGTCACACCACTTGCCATTGAGGCTATTGATGGGAGACCTCTACAGTCTTCCCAGGTGACTCGTGAGACTGCTCTGTTATGCATGGATGTAGGGGCTCTTCACCATAAGATAATCCAATTTCAAATCATTTCCTCACCTCATTACCTGGTGGTTATTGGTGATCTTTGGTTACAGAGGCACAACCCCTCTTTTGATTGGCTTTGTGCTGAGGATCTTTCCTGGTCGCCACAATACAGTAAAACATGGTTTTCGGAAAGTGGCTAAAGTCTTGTGCACATCTTCACTCTCCTCCTTGCCAAAGGAGTACCACGAGATTAGCGAGGTCTTTGACAAAGGTCAAGCCTGTAGTTTGCCTCCACACTGGTCATATGATTGCGCAATTGACCTTCAACCTGATGCTATGCCCCCTTGTGGCCCGGTTTACCCTTATCTGTCTCAGAGGATAAAGCCATGGAGGATTACTTTGCTGATGCACTCTCGAGGGTTCATCCAAAAATCCTTGTCTCCTGCTGGTGCTGGCTTCTGCTTTGTGAAAAAGAAGAGTGGTGAACTGAGACCTTGTATCGATTATAGGGGTCTCAATCGCATCACGATTAAAAACGCCTATCTGATTCCGTTGATTATGGAATTATTTGACCTCAAGGGAACAATGGTTTTCACAAAGCTCGATATGAGAGGGGCATACAATCTCATGTGGATCAAGGTGGACGATGAATGGAAAGATGTGTTTAATACCAGGACAGGACATTACGAATACCTTGTAATGCCGTTTAGTCTCTGCAACACTCCTGCTGTTTTCCAGGAATTCATTAAAAATGTCCTCAGATATGTTGCAGAAATGTGTGGTGGTTTATCTCAACGATATTCTCATATATTCCAAATCTCTAGAGAGCCACCACACAGATGTCTCCCCTGTGCTACAGAGGCAGAGAGACAATTACCTGTATTGTAAGTTGGAGAAGCGAGAGTTTCATTGTGAACAGGTTACATTTCTGGGTTATGGCATTTCTACTGCCGGTTTTTTGATGGACCCAGAGAAACTATCTGCAGTTCTACATTGGCCTTGACCCATAGGTCTACGTCCACTACCAATTTTCTTGGCTTTGCAAATTATCAGAAACGTATCCGTCACTTTTCCTCTGGTCAAACCCCTGACTGATATGACCAGAAAGGAAGCTAACCCACAGAATTGGGCTCCGGATTCCATTAAAGCCATTGAGTCTCTCAAGGCTGCCATTGCTTCAGCACCTGTGCTGGCACATCCTGTTCCTACGTTACCCTTCATTCTTGAGGTTCATGCATCGGAGACTGGAGTAGCAGCCCTTCGGTCTCAGCGTCCTACCTCTGAGAGCGCTATGCATCCTTGTGGCTACTTTTCTAAGAAATTGTCTCCTGCAGAGTGCAATTACAAGATTGGGGACAGAGAATTGTTAGCTATCATCTTAGCTCTTAAAGAATGGAGGCATCTCTTCGAAGGTACCACTGTGCCGATCCTCATTTCGACTGACCATACGAATCTCACATTCTTGTCTGAGGCTAAACTCTCATCTCCCAGAAGGGCATGATGGGCTCTTTTTCTGTCAAGCTTCAATTACATAGTCTCATTCTTACCCGGTACTAAGCCTTTAACCACTTACTGACCGCAGTCTGACGGCGACAGAGTGGCTCGTCATCGCAAACCGCTGTCATATGACGGCGGCTGCGATAACTAGTGCTGTGAGCGCGCACTGCCGGAGGCGCGCTCGCGCACTCACTGTGTCCGGGGGGGGGGGCAGGGAGCGGGCATGGCGGACTCGATCACCACCGGCTACCCGCAATGGCCCCCCCGCAGTGAGAGAACGGAGGTCCGTGTAAGTAAACACGGATCTCCGTTCTCATAGAGGGGGAAGGGCGGTGATCACAGGCTTCCTCTATATGGAAGCCGTGATCATCCCCTTTCCTTAGCCAGGGCAGCCCACACACAGTTAGAACACGCCCAGGGAACATAGTTAACCCTTAGAGCGTCCCCTGCAGGTTAACCCCTTCACTGCCATTTTTATAGCACTGATCGCTGTATAACTGCCAATGGTTCCAAAAAAGTGTCAAAATGGTCCGACATGTCCTCTGCAATATCGCAGTACCGCTAAAAATCGCAATCGCCATTACTAGTATAAAATAAAAAATATAAAAACCCCAGAAATTAATTCTCATCGTCCGTAAACGCGGCAACTTTTGCGCAAACCAATCAATAAACGCAGATTGCGATTTTTTTTTTCCAAAAATGAGGAAGAATCGAAATCGGCCAAAACCGATGAAAAAAAAAGTTTTTTTATTTTTTTTTTTTGGATTTGTATTTTAGCAAAAAAATGTATTTTTTTGCAAAATTGTCGCTATTCTTTTGTTTATAGCGGCGATCAGAGGTGATTAAATACCACCAAAACAAAGCTCTATTGGGGGGGCGTGGCCAGCATGTGAAGCGGGACAGACGTGCGGCGCCGGAGCTCCGATCCGGATACAGCTTTCAGCTAGCTTTACATACTTACCTCCCGGTTCTTCCTTGCCTTCCGACCCTGGGAACCCTTCCTCCGAGTTGCTGAACTGTCTGTAGGTGGATCCTCTGAGCGGCGGCGGTCTGATCCGGGAGCGGAGGCCTGCAGGCGCTGGGCTGGAGTGGCGGCCATCTTGCCCACGAGGCGACATGGGGGAAAGACGCGGCTCCGTTCGGAGAGGTGAGACGGGCTGTGGCTGCGACGAAAGGAGACCTGGCCTGCCCCCACCTCTCGGTTGGTGAGGATTGTGGAGATCTGCCCCGTTAGCCTCTCTGATCTGGGGTGTCCTGCGCTGGGGGGGGGACCTGGGAGCCGGACGTCCTCTGCATACGGGGGAGGTGGATGGGCCCCCGCTCACTAGATCCACCGCACGCAGTGACCCCCCAGCGCTCCTACTCCTCGGTTGTGCGGGCGTCTGGGCCCCGGCCCCTCACCATGGCGGCGAGCACCAGACTGCAGCGGAGCCGGCTGTGAGGGAGACCCCCTCAGGGGCTGACATTATAGAGGCTGTTAAGGCCTGAAATGAATCTATTATGGCATGCAGGGAAACGCTGACTGAAAAAATTGACTATCTTGCAATGGATGTGGGTTTCATCTACCAGGATATGGACAAATTTAGAGGGCGGGTGGCGGAAGTGGAAGATAGAGTGTCAGGGCTAGAGGATATGGTCCACTCAGACTATAGAGAGCTCAGGGCTCTACAGCTGCAAGTAAAAGTGCTTCAAAATAGAGCTATTGACACAAAAAAATCGCTTGAGGCGCAATAATGTGCGTATCCTCGGCCTGCCTGAATGAGCTGAAGGTTCTAATCCAGCGGAATTTACGGACATCTCCTGACCTCAACCCTGGGACTGGGACCTATGTCCCCTACCTTTGTGGTGGAAAGGGCGCACAGAGTCCCGCCAGTTCCTCCTAAACCTGGCGCACCGCCGCGTCCCTTCCTATAGCGTCTCCTCAACTACAGAGATAGAGACAAAATTCTGTCTGCCGCCCGGGCCAAGCAAGAGATCATATTTTGAAATGCGAAACTTTCCTTTTTTCCGGACTACTCCCAGGAAATTCAACAGCAACGCAAATCCTTCACTGAGGTCCGCAGACGCCTGAGAGAGAAAGGCATACGGTTTGGGCCTCCTGTACCCAAGCAAGCTACGAGTTACGGATGGCGATCGCACCCATTTCTTTAATACACCGGAGGAGGCCTCAGATTGGTTGGATTCGCTTTGAGGAATGTTTTGCTTCCACTAGAGCTGTCTGCCCTGGGCCGCCCGGCCTTCCCCCCCCCCCCCTCTCTCCCTCTTCTCCTCCCCTGTCTGCCATATGATGACAAGTTGAACACATATAGGGGAGATAACTTTTCTTTTACTTTTTGATGTTCCCTTGTTCCTGACCTGCTGACTTCCTCCTGAACAATGAAGAGCTCCGGCAGCTATGGCATTTGGAGTTGCCCTAGCTTGATCACACCTGACTTAGACTGCCCAACCCCTGCTCCCCCCCCCCCCTCAGGGATTGTGTTTTGTACTCAGACGGGTGGGTTGCTATTTGTTCACTGCAACTCCCTGGTACAGTAGCCCTGGACTTCCAGGCCATCACGGGCCGGACACTGTACCATGCTACCTGCATTGCTTTGACAGGTGGAGACGTGGAGCCAGCTCCACATTAGAAAGCCTGTCTTTCTGATCAATGGTTAACTGTTATGGGTATAGGCTCGCATCGGTGCCCCCCCCCTCCTTGTTCTTTTTCTTTTTCCTTTTTTTAATGTTTGGGGTGGACTGCGAGATGCGAGCTGGGTCGGCACTTCGGTGCCTTAAGGGGTTATGTTATATACTGTGGTTTTTTGTTTGTGTATTTAAGCTGCCTCTTTTGCCAAAACTTTTTCGGTGCTGCTCCCGGTTTGGTTTGCTGCTCATGAGCTGCCTCCCCTCCCCGGCCTGTAAGGTTCCTGGAAGGCCCCCGGTTGCATTCCCACCATAGCCATGGGTTTCTCCGATTCATTTTCGGTCCTCTCGTGGAATGTTAGAGGACTCAATTCTAAATTTAAGCGGGCCCTTCTTTTTCAGTACCTCAAACTCCACTCCCCACACATTGTCCTGTTGCAGGAAACGCATCTCATGGGCAGCAAGTTACTAGCATTGAAAAAGCCCTGGGTTCAGAGGGCCTTTCATGCCACATATTCCACTTTTGCCAGGGGGGTCACCATCCTGCTGCATAAGAACTTATCTTACTCTATAGAGGAAGTCATTACAGACCCTCAGGGTAAATTTGCGGTGTTGGTATTGACAATATATTCTCAAAGATTTATTCTAGTTACAATGTATATTCCTCCTCCTTTCTCAGCGGACGTTTTATACTCGGTGCTGGACAGGATTACCCCCTTCTGCCCCGGCAGGGTCCTGTTTATGGGGGATTTCAATGTGATCTTATCCCCTGATCTTGATCGGCCGGTGCCTCCTAAGTCTCACGTGCCTGATCTCGCAGCCTGGGCTCGGACGGCGGGACTTACCGAGGTATGGAGGTGGAGGCATCCGGATGCCAGGTCGTACTCATGTTTCTCAGCGTCTTACAAAACGGCATCGAGAATAGACCTGGCGTTCGCGAACCCCTCTTCTGGAGGAGGTCCTAGAGGCCGCCTATTTGCCTAGCGGTCTCTCTGATCATTCCCCCCTTATGGTCACTCTGCGCTCTCCGGCATTTCGGAGTGCTGCGTTGTGGAGACTGGGGTCGCGTTGGGTCTCTCATCCGGCCCTGGCGGACAAGATCCCCCCTCTATTGGAGGCCTACTGGGAGCAGAATGTGGGATCTGCCTCCCCTGATGTGGTATGGGATGCCTTTAAGGCAACTACAAGGGAATACTATATCTCCTCTATTGCTGCAGTGGTCAGAGAGCAGAGGTCCACCACGGGTGATTTGCAGCAGTCGGTCACAGCCCAAACCTCCGTGTATGCGGAAAACTCCTCCCCGGCCAACTTTGACCTGTTGTCGGCGGCTCAGAGAGAGCTACAACTCCACCTGATGGAGGTCACCAGACTAGAGACATACCAAAAAAAAACAAAACTTTTTTGAACAGGGGGACAGAAATGGTCGTTTGCTGGCCATGATGGCTCAGCACGAGCATCCCTGCACCCCTATATCAGAAATCTCCACCAAAGAGGGGAGATTGGTGACATCCCCCTCTACCATTCTTGATAGATTTAGAGAGTATTATGAGGAATTTTATACCTCAGTCTTGCCTTCAGACTTCCGACCGGATGACTTGCGGGATCTCCTAGACCCGCTGGCGTTGGGCTGGCTGTCCGATACAGAGAGAGAGTCCTTGGTTAAACCATTCACAGCAACAGAGGTCTTGAGAGCTATCTAATCCTTTCCATCGGGCAAGGCCCCGGGGCCCGACGGGCTCCCGATAGAATTTTACAAAATACATGGGGCCTTTTTGGCCCCTCTGCTTGCTGATATTTTCACTGAATGCCTGACGAACGGCGCTCTCCCTGCGTCGATGTCCCATGCCCACGTTACTCTGATATACAAACCTGAGAAGGATAGCAAAATATGCTCCTCGTATAGACCCATAGCATTGCTTAATAATGATTTAAAGATCTTAACTAAGTTACTAGCGTTTAGGCTGTACCCCTTGCTTCCTTCGATCAGATTCGGACCAAACAGGCTTTATGCCAGGGAGGTCGACGGATGTAAATCTCCGTAGGTTATATACTAATATATTGGCCCCCCATATAAACTCCGGAACACGGGCGGTGGCCGTCCTGGATATTGAAAAGGCCTTTGACCCTGTGGAGTGGCCCTTCCTGTGGGAGACACTCCGTAGGATGGGTTTTCCCCTGGTGTTCATCAAGTGGCTGCAGGTCATATATAAATGCCCCACTTCTATACGAATCGGTGGTCGGCTGTCCCCCTTGTTTCTGCTTAATCGGGGTACTAGGCAGGGCTGCCCTCTCTCTCCGGCATTGTTTGCCATTGCTATCGAGCCGGTGGCTGAGGCTCTTCGTACCTCTCCACCGATTGCCGAGCTTCAGATTGGCTTGCTGGAGGAGAGGGTAGCCCTGTATGCAGACGATATGCTACTCTTTTTGCAGGATGCAGGCCCGTCGTTGCAGGGTGCACTCAGGGTTCTTGATGGCTTCGCCGGGGTCACCGGGCTTAGAGTAAATTGGGCGAAATCCCTTCTGTTTCCTTTAGATGAGGCGGCCAGGTCCACGGCCTCCCCAGATGTTTTCCGCTGCAGTGGGTTCGGGAATTCAGGTATCTGGGTGTACTGGTCTCCAAGACCGCGTCTCACTTTCTAGAGCTGAACTTGTCCCCGGTGGTGCGGGAAGTTAGGACTAGACTAAAGGCAGGGGAGAACCTGCCCCTTTCCCTAATGGGATGTATTAATTTGATTAAAATGAAACTCATTCCTAAATTTACATACCTCTTCTGCAGCTCCGCGCAGTGGATCCCTTTGTCCTTTTTTCGCAGCCTAAACAAAATGTTTTCATCCTTCCTTTGGGGACCCAAGCCACCTAGATACAAGCGGAGCACGCTAATGCGGCCCTGTGCACAGGGGGGGGGGGGGGTGGCCTTCCCAGATCGCTTAAAATATTTTTTAGCCACCCAGCTGGTCACAGTGTCCCGGTGGCTTAATCCGGACCTATTTAACGCAGCTACGGGTCTGGAGGCAGCGGTGGTGGGCTCATTGTAGGCCCTGAGGCTATTAATCTTTAGGGGACCTAGAGCCCCGTATGATCTGACTCCCTCTATGCATACTACCCTGAGAGCCTGGAAAGCAGGACTGCAGTGTGAAGGGTACACAAATACGGCAATTTCGCCAGAGACACCATTGTGGCTCAACCCAAACCTACCTCACCTTTTCCAGCTACATGACCCCTCTGCGTGGACGAGATATGGGGTTAAATTAGTGTCACAGGGGGTGTCTAAGGGTAATCTCCTCTCCTTTGCCCAGGCCTCGTCCAGATATGGATTCCAGGGCATTATTTTTTCAGATACTTGAAGCTTTCCCATGCCTTTATAGCTCAGTTCTCCAAGGCTGCCTGTACATTCACTCAGTCAGGTTTGGAGCAGACATTGAGGGCATCCTGTGGGAAAAAAACTCCACAATTATATTCCTGGCTGGTACTTGCCTCCTTGTCACCGCTGGGGCGATTGCGGGAGAGATGGCAACGAGATGCGCCCAATTTAGATGATGACGACTGGGATGACATATGGGACTTCCCGTTTAAATCCCTAATTTCAATTAGAGGCCGAATGGTGCAGTTTAAAATTGTGCATAGGGCCTATTACACCTCTCATAGAATTCATAAAATGCATCCGGGGGTATCGGCTGGATGTTGGTGGTGTAGGGAGGAGGTGAGCGATTTTATACATGTGTTCTGGTGCTGTCCCAAGATCCAGAGCTACTGGGAGGAGGTTGTGGCTCTGGTCAATGGGGTGGCCTCTACGTCCATTGTCCCTTCTATTGAGTGCTGCTTGTTGGGACTGGTGGAAACTCTGGTGCCGACTGTTGCAAAAAGAACACCGATAGGGACCCTTTTTTTCTATGCTCGCAAAAACATTGCCATGCAGTGGAAAAAATCCGCTCCTCCATCCCGGGTACAGTGGAAAAAATTGGTGAATGACTGCCTCCCGCTATACAAAGACACATACGCCTCGAGAGGCTGTCCTCTAAAATATGACAAGGTGTGGCGGGCCTGGTTGGGGGAGCCCTCCACAGCATAAGATACGGGTTGCCGCTGGTGGCCTCTCATCTCCCCCCTCCTGGACTCGGTCTGGTGGAGGGGGGGGATGGGATGCCGACTATGGGAGCGGATGCTGGAGGTCCGGGGAGTGGGGGGCTGGGAGGGAGTGGATGAGAAACGGCAGAACATATTAGGCTCACCTGAAATATAATGTTATATTGTATGAGATTGGACTGCCTATGCACTGACCTCTATAATGTCTGATGCAGCTGTTTTTTTTTTTTTCCCCTTTATGTGTTGTGGCAGTCGCCACTGTCTGTACTTGTTTTTGAAAATTTTCAATAAACAAAACTTTGAAAAACAAAACAAAACAAAGCTCTATTTGTGGGAAAAAAAGGACGCAAATTTCGTTTGGGTACAACGTTGCACGACTGCGCAATTGTCAGTTAAAGCGACGCAGTGCTGAATAGCAAAAAGTGTTCTGGCCCTAAAGTGTGAAATCCTTCCGCGGCTGAAGTGGTTAAGGGCTGACGCATTGTCACGACAGTTTTCCTCCGCTTCCAAGATGGAGCCGGTTCCTGCGATACCTCCTGATCGTATTCTGGCCACTATTCGAACTAGTCTCACTTCACCTTTGGGTGACAGAATTCTTGCCGCTCAGATCCATTCTCCCCTCGAGAAACCTGGCGACTGCTGCTTTGTCTCTGAGAATTTCTGCAATGCTTTGCTCCAGACTTACCATTCTCCCAAGGCAGCTGGCCACCCAGGGAAGAATCAACTCATTTGGCCTATTTCTCAACAATTCTGGTAGCCCAGTCTCCGCGATATGACCACCTTCGTAGCCGCTTGTTCCGTGTGTGCTCAGTGTATAGACACCACAACATCTTCCACTGGGCCTCCTACAATCCATACCCAATGGAGAGAGGCCCTGGAACCTGTCTATGGATTGTATTGTTGATTTACCCAACTCCTGGGCAACAGTTATTCTCTTGGTGGTTGATCGGTTCTCGAAAATATCTCGTATTCCACTGGAGAAGTTGACCACATCCGAAGAACTGGCATTCGTATTTGCTCGGGAGAGCTTTCGGTTACATGGGCTACCCAAGGTTATCTCGGAAAGGGATAACCAAGTTTGTGTCCAGGTTTTGGCAAGCCTGTTGTGTACAGTTAGTAATTCAGCTTTCCTTCACCTCTGCGTATCACCCACAGTCTAATGGGGCCGCAGAACGAGCCAAGCCTTGGAGCAGTTTCTAAATTTCTGACCACCATAGCAACTCGTCAGACCTCTTACCTTGGACAGAGTTTGCTCACAAAAGTGCCGTCAATGTTGCTTCCAGATTATCTCAGTTTATGGCAAATTATGGTTTCCAACCATCCATGTTGCCTGACTTTTATTCCTCAAAGAATTCCTGCGATTGAGGAGCATCTCCATGATCTTTGTTCCACTTGGGTGCAGGTCCAAGAGTCCTTGCAACGTGCCAGTAAGAGGTACAGACTCCATGCTGACCGCAGATGCCTATACAAAAAACAAAGATTTCCAAGCTCAACTTAGCGACCAACCGAACTGATTTGTCCAACAGTATGCGTTAAAAACAGGGGTTTCGTTGCACACATTTGCAAATACATGCTTAAGCCACATAATCCTGGCAAGGCACCCCATTTTCTGTGGACCTCACCTCTAATTTCTGTAAGTCTCCAACAATGGAAGCACATGTGAAAATTAGAGTTTAGGTCCACAGAAAATGGGGTGCCTTGCCGGGGCTCTGCGGCTTGCGCATGTATTTGCAAATGTGTGCAACTAAACCCGTTTTAACGCATACTGTTGGGCAGGTCAATTTGGTTGGTCGCAGGCTTGTCGGTAAGTTGAGGGAATGCTCTGTTTTTTTGTATATGCGTTGCCTTTCCAATGCTCCTTGCGGCAGTGACCAGTTACAGGTGGGGGCAGTGATAACTTGTTTGTGACCGCACATACCTACCCACGCCTCCCTACCAGGTTGGGGAGAGGGTCTGCCTGATCTCATAACCTTTGACTCAGTGTTCCCTCACTGAAACTGGCACCACGGTTTATTGAGACTTTACGTATTCTCCATAGGATCAACCCAGTCTCCTTATTAAAACCTTCAGTGTGCAACCATTTCACCACCTTGGTACCACGTCCTCACCTGGTTCAGGTTGAGAACCATGAAGAGTATGAGATACAATCGATCATTGACTCCCGTAGGTTTTGTGGGCACATACAGTACCTGGTTCATTGGAAAGGGTATGATCTGGAGGAGCGCTTTTGGGTCTTATCCTTGGACGTACATGCTTCTGTCCTCCATGCTTTCCATAGACTGTTTTCCCCTAAAGCTCGGTGGCCCTCCGAGTGGGAGGGGTCGTTGAGGGGGTACTGTCAAAGCTGGGCTCTTAGCCCTCCCTTCTCAGCACTCAGGTTGCTCAGCTGTAGGTAAATTGCCAGCACTCATCATTCCACTGTGGCTCACCTGGTGATCATTTCATGCTTGTCACTCTAACCAGCCCCTTCTGGCTATTTAACCACATCAATACTGGGCACGAAAACCCCCTTCCTGTCCAGGCCATTTCTCAGCTTTCAGCGCTATCACACTTTGAATGACGATTACCCAGTCATGCAACATTGTACCCATATGAAATTGTGCGTCCTTTTTTTCACACAAATAGAGCTTTCTTTTGGTGGTATTTAATCACTAGTGTTTTTTATTTTTTGTGCTATAAATAAAAAATTACTGAAAATTTTGTGAAAACATGCTTTTTTCTTTGTCAAAAAATTGAGCAAACTAGTGATTTTTCTTCATAAATTTTGGCCAAAATGTATACTACTACATATTTTTTGGTAAAAATAACCCAAATCTGTGTATATTATTTGGTCCTTGTGAAAGTTAGAGTCCACAAGCTATGGTGCCAATCATTGAAAATTGATCACACCTGATGTACTGAAGGCATATCTAATTTCTTGAGACTAACAAGCCAGGAAAGTACAAATACCCCCCAAATGACCCCTTTTTGGAAAGTAGACATTCCAAGGTATTTAGTAAGAGGCATGGTGAATTTTTTGAAGTTGTAATTTTTTCCCACAATTCTTTGCAAAATGAAGATTTTTTTTCTCACAAAATTGTCATTATAACAGGTTATTTCTCACACACGGCATATGCATACCACAAATTACACCCTAAAACACATTGTACTACTCCTCCTGAGTATGGCGATACCACATGTCTGAGACTTTTTCATAGCCTGGCCACATACAGAGGCTCAACATGCAAGGAGCGCCGTCAGGTATTCTAGGAACATAAATTACACATCTAATGTCAAGAAGACCTATCACATTTTGAAGGCCCTGGAGCACCAGGACAATGGAATTGCCCACAAAATGACCCTATTCTGGAAAGCAAACACCCCAACGAATAATCAATGAGGCATAGTGAGTCTTTTGATCGGTTCATTTTTTTCCAGTAGTTTTTGGAAAATGTGGGAAAAACACAAAGTTGTCCATTTATAAGATATTTCCAACACATAGCATGTACATAGCAAAAATGACACCCCAAA
>BLSH010098865.1:246918-265969 GCA_018402905.1 Glandirana rugosa | reverse complement strand
GTTATTTCTCACACACGGCATATGCATACCACAAATTACACCCTAAAACACATTGTACTACTCCTCCTGAGTATGGCGATACCACATGTCTGAGACTTTTTCATAGCCTGGCCACATACAGAGGCTCAACATGCAAGGAGCGCCGTCAGGTATTCTAGGAACATAAATTACACATCTAATGTCAAGAAGACCTATCACATTTTGAAGGCCCTGGAGCACCAGGACAATGGAATTGCCCACAAAATGACCCCATTCTGGAAAGCAAACACCCCAACGAATAATCTATGAGGCATAATGAGTCTTTTGAACGGTTCATTTTTTTCCAGTAGTTTTTGGAAAATGTGGGAAAAACACAAAGTTGTCCATTTATAAGATATTTCCAACACATAGCATGTACATAGCAAAAATGACACCCCAAAATACATTCTGCTATTCCTCCTGAGTATGGCGATACCACGTGTGAGACTTTTACATGGACTGACCACATACAGAGGCCCAACATTGAACTAGCACCTTCAGGCGTTCTACAAGCATAAATTACACATCTCATTTCTCAACCCCCATTACACTTTTGAAGGTCCTGGAGCACCAGGACAATGGAATTGCCCACAAAATTACCCCATTTTGGAAAGCAAACACCCCAACGTATAATCTATGAGGCATAATGAGTCTTTTGAACATGTCATTTTTTTCCAGTAGCTTTTGGTAAATGTAGGAAAAAAATGAAAACGCTTTTATTTTTACACAAAGTTGTCCATTTATATATTTCCAACACATAGCATGTACATAGCAAAAATGACACCCCAAAATACATTCTGCTACTACTCCTGAGTATGGCGATGCCAAATGTGTGAGACTTTTACAGGTGATGTTTACTCATGGGTGTGACTGTCACCGACAGGTGATTGGCGATGGTCCCTGATGGGTGACTGGCGGTGGTCACTGATGGGTGACGGATGACTGGTGGTGGTCACTGATGGGTGCCTGGCGGTGGTCACTGATGGGTGACTGGCGGTGGTCACTGATGGGTGACTGGCGGTGGTCACTGATGGGTGATGGGTGTCTGGTGGTTGTCATCGATGGGTGACGGGTGGAGGTTACTGATGGGCGACAGGTGACTGGCGGTGGTCACTGATATGTGACGGATGACTGGCGGTGATCACTGATGGGTGACTGGCGACAGGCCACGGGTGACTGGCGGTGGTCACTGATGGTGACAGGCCACGTCACTGATGTGTGGCGGTTGACATACCACGTTAACTGATGGGTGACAGGTGACACGCCACGGTCACTGCCGGGTGACACGCCACGGTCACTGCCGGGTGACACGCCACGGTCACTGTCGGGTGACACGCCACGGTCACTGTCGGGTGACACGCCACGGTCACTGTCGGGTGACATGCCAGGTCATTGACGGGTGACACGGTCAATGGCTGGGTGAGAAGCCACGGTCACTGACGGGTGACACGCCACGGTCACTGACGGGTGACACGCCACAGTCACTGACAGGTGACACGCCACAGTCACTGACGAGTGACACGCCACGGTCACTAATGGGTGACAGGCCACAGCCAGTGACAGGTGAGAGGCCACGGTCGCTGATGGGTGACACGCCACGTGACTGATGGGTGATAGGCCACGTGACTGATGGTTGACGGGTGGCAGGCCACGGTCACTGACAGGTGACAGGCCACGATCACTGATGGGTGACAGGCCATGATCACTGACGGGTGACAGGCCATGATCACTGACGGGTGACAGGCCATGATCACTGACGGGTGATGGGTGACAGGTGCACTTTATGACAGTCTGATGACAGGTACACTTTATGAGGGAAGATGGGGTGACTGTTGGACTGGGGGGGCAGGGGGGATGTGACAGGGTGTGCTTTTACTGTACAGATTAGTAACTTACTGATCCCAGCTCTTCTCTCCTCACACTGGAAACTGTGTGAGGAGAGAAGAGCTGGTAACAGTGAGTTACCGCTCTGTTTACATTGGATGTGATTGGCTGTGAAGTAGATCACAGCCCATCACAAGGTAACAGCTGCCAGCCGGCGGCTGATACCGGTGTTGGTGACAGGCGGTGTTCCCTGGGAACACACCGCCGACGCGATCGCGCGCATGCGACGTGCGAATGGGGAAGTGCAGTTTGTGATCAGCCGTGACTTCGTCATGGCCGATTACATGGTAAACAGCCATGGCCAAAGGCTGTTCACCCCCGTCGGTGACGCGGTGTGTCCTGGGGACACGCCAATACCAACAGAGCCGGGATGCGCGCGGCCGATCGCGCGCAATCCTGGCTTAAAGGTACGACGCCATATGACGTCGTCCCAGAACGAGAGGCTTACCGCTCCGCCGCCATATGACGGTGGGTGGTAGGCAAGCGGTTAAACTGCCTGGTTCATTCTCCTGTGCCTTGGTCTAACATATCTGGAAACTGTCTGCTGTTTTTCTGTTTAAGACTTGCCTGGTTGATGTCCCTTCTGGCTCCTGATCCTGTCTGTTGCCCCTGACTACGCTTGATCTCTGGCTTCCTGATTTACTGGCTTGTTCTGACTACACGCTTTGGCTACCGTACCCTGGCTGTTTTGACTACGCTTACTATTTGTACCATTTTTACCATTATATTAAAAGGTGTGATTTTTTTACTGCATTTTCTGTCTCAGTCTGATTTATGGTTACTGACAGGTGTATGACCTGTGACATGAAACAGTCTTCCCCAACCTCACCTTAGAAGCAGAGTTTGGCTGTTCCTCACCTAGTTTTAGCCTCCTACACAGCTGTTTGTTTCAGTTAATGACTGTTTCAACCGACATTTGCACCTGCTTGGTATAATTGGTTAATCATACGCCTGAATCTAATGCTAGTGTAAGAATTGATGCTGGTTTGAAGCCGTGAGTTTCATCAGGCAGTGGGTGAAATGCATAGACCTCACAGCGTCATGGAACCCGGAACTGCTGTCTCATCCATGCGGCCGTGATACACGGCATTCACATCACTCCATTCCTGCACTGCACTTTGACGAATTGGCCTTGAAACACCGCCAGGTGTGTTGTCTACACTGGAGCTTGGAGCCTGGATACAGGAGCCTCAAGGGTGGCTTTACATCGCCGCATCCTGGCGCACCATGCCCGCTGCCCTTCTAAAGCATCGAATGGTTCAAGAGTGGACTGCTACTAATATTGAGTGGCGAATTGGCAGCAGATCCGGGTGATAGCAAGCAGGCATAAACAGGGAAGACACGCTGTTTGGCTGGAGTGAGCTTCCTAGCTGTGCAAAGCACCTTCACATGATCGTTGGATGGGTGAGATTATTCAAATAGACTATATGTCCATGATCTAACGGTTTGAATAATTAATGTGTTGAACTGAATTTCTCCCCATTATCCATTAGCTTCCTCAGCCTACTCCATTTATATTGTGCATGGAGCATTTATGAAATGGACATACTGTTACAAAGTGATTATGCAGTATTCCTTGAACTCTGCCATTCACTTTGATTTCCTTTCAATTATATTACCAGCAAGTGGCTATACAGCTCTCAGTTGACTCTTTGCATGCAATTTTTTGAATGGCTATATCGCTACCGAGTGATCATACAGCTCTTATTCCATTTTGCTATTCACTTTGATTTCAGTTCACCTAAACTGCCAGCAAGTTGTCCTACAGCTCCAATTGGACTTTCTTGTGCAATTCCATTGAATCATCTCCATACACCTGTTCAGAGGCTATCAGTATAAGGTTCCTTTTTGTACATAGAATATCCATACAAATATACATGAATTGGCCATACTGTCATAAAGTGGCTATACAGCTTCCAATTGGTCTGTCCCATTTTGACCCTTTGTCCAGATACATCGCCAGTAAGTGTTTATACAGCTCCTATTTGAGCTTTTCATGCTTTAATTTATGCACCTTGTTTGGGACCACCAGTATTTGGCCCTGTATAGCCACTTCATATCCTCATCCCTGCCGGTTATCCCTCTCGGCATGTTCTGTACTCTGCTCCTTACATGACAGTGTGTTCATAGCCCAATTGTTACAAGTGCGATTGTGCTGCGTCTGGATGCATGGATGGATGACCCAGGCCATTTGTTTTTAAAGGTCGTGGCAATGTTGTCATGATTTGTTTTTATTGTGATATTGGTCTGAGTCTCTGTTTTTGTTACCTTTATAAATTTCATTAATAAAGTACCAATTTATGTGCACAAGCTGCAGTGTGTTCCGTAGTGAGGCTTTTCTTAATGTGGTTTGGTCTCTTACCACATCCCCCTTTCCCCTCCTTTTCCTTTATTTTTAAGCAGCCAAGAGGCCCATGATAACAATGGAGAAACATGGCCTGATTGCTGCCTCGAATGATAAACCTCCATTCCTATTTGAACAAAACAATTTTTTTCGCCCATGGGACTAACCTCTTGCTTCCCGGGCCAATTCTGACACTTCGCTCCTACATTTAAAAATCATCTTTTTTGCTAGAAAATTACTCAGAACCTCCAAACATTATATATTTTTTTTTAGCAAAGACTCTAGGGAATAAAATGGTGGTTATTGCAACTTTTTATCTCGCACGGTATTTGCGCAGTCATTTCTTTCTAGCACTTTTTTTTGGAAAAAAAAACAGTTTCATGTATTAAAAAATAAGAAAACAATAAAGTTAGCCCAATTTTTTGCATAATGTGAAAGAGGATGTTACACCGAGTAAAAAGATACCTAACATTTCACGCTTCGAAATTGTGCACACTCATGGAATGGTGCCAGACTGCGGTATTTAAAAATCCCCATAGGCAACGTTTTAAAAATGAAGGGTTACGCGTTTAGACTTAGAGGAGGTCTAGCGCTAGAATGATTGCTCTCGCTCTAATGTTCATGGCAATACCTCACGTGTGGTTTAAACACCGCTTACTTATGCGGGAGCGACTTAAATATGCGTTCGCTTCTGTGCGAGAGCTCGTAGTGACGAGGGCACATTACATTTTTTTTTTTTATTGTTTGTTTTAACTATTTTATTTTTACACTGTTTCTTTAAAAAAAAATGTTTTGATCACTTTTATTCCCATTACAAGGAATGTAAATATCCCTTGTAATGTGAATAGTGCGTAACAGGTCCTCCTTATGGAGAGATATGGGGTCAATAAGACCAACATCTTTTCTTGAGGCTGGAAAGACAGATCAGAAAGAAAAACGATCTGTCTCAGTCTTTCCAGCTGAGTCCCCGGCAAGGTTTACATCCGCCAGACGTGATGTCCTATGTTGTGCCCAGACCTCCGAGGTGCCTAGAGATGACTGGTGACCATCTGGTTACCAGTCAGCTCTATGATCAACATCCGCCGGGGGACGATTCATTTTCCGGGGCGCCGATGGCAGGGGCGGACCCAGAGAAGTACCGGTGGGAGGTGGGAACGTACCCTCCCACTGCGTGTAAGAACGATCAAGCGGCTAATGCCGATATGATTGTTCTTCTGGTGCACAGAATAGTCGGCCCTAAAAAACAATATCTGAATGGTGCCTGTAGCTGCAGGCATCATTCAGATATCCCTGCTCAAAGTCTGCGATGTCATATGACGTGACTGGGCAGGAAGTAGTTAAATGAGGTATGCATAAATATTAGTCGTGCACTCCACAAATCTGGCCTTTATGGAAGAGTGGCAAGAAGAAAGCCATTGTTGAAAGCTATAAGAATTTCCATTCGCAGTTTGCGATAAGCCATATGGGGGACACCGCAAACGTGGAAGAAGGTGCTCTGGTTAGATGAGACCAAAATTTAACTTTTTGGCTTAAATGCAAAACGCCATGTGTGGCGGGAAAATCAACACTGCAAATTACCCTGAACACACCATCCCCACCATGAAACATGGTGGTGGCATCATGTTGTGGGGATGCTTTTCTTCAGCAGGGACAGGGAAGCTGGCCAGTGTTGAGGGGAAGATGGATGCAGCCAAATACAGGGAATTCTTAGAAGAAAACCTGTTAGAATCTGCAAAAGACTTGACTGGGGCAGAGGTTCACCTTCCAGAAGGACAACGACCCTAAGCCAGAGCTACAATGGAATGGTTAAGATCAAAGCATATTAATGTGTTAGAATGGCACAGTCAAAGTCCAAACCTAAATCCAATTGAGAATCTGTGGCAAGACTTGAAAATTGCAGTTCACAGACGCCGTGACACAATCGGACAGAGCTTGAGGTATTTTACAAAGAAGAATGGGAAAAAATGCGTAAAGCTGGTAGAGACCTATTCAAAAAGACTTGCAGCTGTAATTGCAGTGAAAGATGGTTCTACAAAGGATTTACTCGGGGGCTGAATACAAATGCACACCACACTTTTCAGATATTTGTAAAACATTTTCAAAACCATTTATCATTTTCCTTCCACTTCACAATTATGTGCCACTCTGTCTACTACATAAAATCCCAATAAAATACATTTACGTGTTTGGTTGTAACATGACAAAATGTGGAAAATTTCAAGGGGTATGAATAGTTTTCCAAGGCACTGTAGGTGCAGTTGTGTTCAGATAGGAAGCTTATATTTGGCAAGCATATTTGGGGAAAAAATGTCTCTGAAAATCCCTCACCTCACCTTTGAATAAGTTCAAACGGTAAGAATTTGCCATTTCTGAGATATACAGTATAAAGGTTAATGTTCCCGATACATCAGTTTTACTGGTAAGAAAATCCTTAACATGTCAAGATGGGCACGTCAGAAGCCTGAAATTCAGTATTTTCTCTTTACATTAGGCACGCTTACATCCATTTCCAAAGGGGCAACAAATCATGTGACAATGATTCTACTTGAGATCAAAGCTCTCTTCTTGAGCAAAGATAATCTTGCAAATGCCCTTTTAAATGGAGCTCAAAATCCATCTCTGGACATACGATACCTTTAAAAACATACCTTAAAGCTAAACTCCAGGTAGACAAAGACACAAATGAAATTACAGATTTACTAAAAAAAAACAAACAAAAAACATACTTTAATGAAACAATAATATCTGAAATTCATTGTTTGCCTCTTGTAATTTCCAGTACAGTTAACTGGGGGAGGGGCAGGATTAGCATGCAGATGTGCCAACAAAGATTTCTGATAGGAGTAGGGAGCAATGCGGAAGGATGAGCTCACCCGCATTCCCTCAAGACTGGATTGGCATAAATACAATCCCTTTGACAGAAAAAAGGTTCCCCAAGTACTTATTGTGTATTTAGAGGTTTGCCTGGAGTTCTGATCTAAAACAAACAATCTTAAGTTAAAATGGCAATTAAATAGATTAAGGTAACGGGTGAATACCGTTTATAGGAACTGCATGACTAAAGAAAATCTAAAATAGTATACCCCCTAAAAAAGGAGCTAATGCTACAAATGTTCTCTTTTTTTAATACTATACCTAAAATGCACTAGACCAAATAGACAGAAATCCATTTTAGGCCACAATAATATCAGAAGCTATCAATCAAAGTTACTCCTGACCTGCTGCTGCTGGATTTTTCTTCCATGGAAAAAGAAAAAAAATACAAAAACGCTTCTAATTCACCTCAATGCTGACAGAGCCTGCCACAGAAGTTCTGTGGCGCTGACCACCACTGTTAAGAGGTGGATCACGAGTGAGAGCAATGTCTGCCAACAAGAAAATGTTATACCTTCTTTTAAAAAACCTTTCTAAATTATATCAAAACAAGGTTTTACTGGCTTAAATTCATACATTTCTAAGGATAACATTTAATAGTGTAATGATGTAATGGATACCAAACCAGCAATCTCCAAAGCCAACCCCCAACACATTCACAATTGTTTTCTTTCCCTAGTGACCTTTCTTTTGTTGATTAACAGAAAAAAAAGATTCTAAATTATTTTATTTTGCTTAAAGTCAAGCCATGTTCCAGCGAATATCAATTAATTCAAATTAATGTATAACTAAAATCTTTTTATTTGGTTTTGGATAGAGTAGAGAAGGGTTAAAACTTTTTTTTTTCCTCATCTCTGTTCCACTGGAGGTATTTTCCTTTACGCCCTGTCCTAGAGAAAAAAAAAAAAAAAAAAAAAAAAAAAAAAAAACTCCAGTGTGATTATACCACTAAGACAACTGTCACAGCAGGGGTCCATATTAGAAGATTTTTCCTTTCCACCTCTTCTGGTGAAAAAGTGAAACTTCCCCGTGGGGATGCAGAAAGCAAAAAAAGCCCCAAACAAACAAACATTTGATATCAATAAATGCAGCAGCAATTTGAACACTGACAGACAGCAGGTATATCAGTCAGTCTGGCCTTGGTTGAAGTTCGCTGCTAAAAATGTATGGAATATGATACAATCAGAGTACACCATAAACTGGATGAGTTCTGCAACACACGCGTACCCAATGAATCTTGGAATATACAAGAGGGGTACTGGTTGTAACGGTTTCTGCGAATAATCAGAGTTAAACCACTACCAGTAAACAAGAAAATTTTTTTATCGCATTATAAAAATATGCATAGAGTCCATTTATTATAATTTCTCAAGTTTATGAAACACTAGGCTTTACAAAGCTGTGAGAGTTGACTTTTATGGGAACAAAACACAATGGAAGGACAAGCTATTCATAAACAAAGTGTGGAAGCATTGTGAACTATGCAAGACATCCTCAGAAAGTGACAAAATTTGTATAAATATTTTAATACTTCGCATATTTTTAATTGCTCCTGTTAAATACATTTAGCTAGGCTTTCTTTATGACTAACCTCTGTACAATCCTCAAACAAAAAATATATTAAGAAGCACATTTTTCATGTTTCTTGAGACTATGGATCCTATCAAGTTAATTTATGAATACAAAATCTACGCACATATACAGGAAAACCTCTGTTAGCTTGACTGGTTTAATAATATTTAGAAATAGAACACTTCTAGTTTATTGAAAATGCTAAACTCATCTGCAAACAATGTGCCATGATGGAGACACTTTTGAACTCTATAAACGGTGATAAATATTGTGCTCATAGTTCCAATAGTAAATTTCAAAAGGTTAATTTGTGTGCAGTATTTGCAAAAGCATATATCTCTAGTCTTCATAATTCAATCTTTAAACAGAAACTGCCTAACAAGTGTGGAAATTGCACTTAAACTGGACCTACCATGCCATACAGGTTTTTGTTTTTCTTAAACTACCCAGCACTTTTAAAAATGCAATTTTCACTAGCACCGTACCCCACAAAATCTCTGTATTGCCAATGGTCCTTTCTAGATTGAAATATGTCCACTGCCATTTATCACTTTTGCTATGAGTCAATGGCATATCCTGACGGTGAATCACTACAGCAGCCTGAGCGGACAGCACAACACTGCTGAGTGCTGTACGGACGTTGGAATGTTAGCGTTGCTCTCTGCAGTATCGAAGACCAGCTACCACCCCCCACCATAGACAGAAGATTCCCATCCATGTGACCCACCAGACAATACCACAAAAGGTATGCATGAACGTAATAAAAGAAAGAAACGGAGTGGGGTGCAGGAGAATGTAAAAGTCTTGAGGTCCAAATTGCATTGTCCTAATGCAAAAACATGTTTGGCTACAAAAAAAATGGGACATGCATTAGAGGAGGCCCACCTCATGATTTTGGGTGTACAGTGTATAGCTACATAAGGCTGTCGTCACAAAAGCCTTTCATACAAACCATCAGCTCGGTTTGAAGAAAAAGTACCAAGCGATTAAAGACCACCTTTGCACCTTAAAAACTTCCTTCAGAAAATACTAACTATATATGATTTTATGGAGCTGGACTTATCCTGATTGGTCCTTTGCAAAACTGGATGACTAACCTCCGTACTTCCTTAAAACAGATATTTTATAAAGGACTCCAAAACTTTAAGATTCAAACTTTGGCAGTTAAGGATGATGCCCACTACTGCATTGCATATAAAAAAAGGACCCAAACTGCTGCATGCAGCAGTTTTCTAGAGCAGTCAAGTGCATGTTAACTACTGAACAACATTGAACATATTAGTGGACCACTGTGTTAATCCACTTAGGTGTGAGTAAATGGTTTTGAACAAAAAATAGGATTTTTGGACTTACCATAAAATCCTTTTCTCTGAGTTCATTGACGGACGCAGCCTCTTATTCTTGACATGTGGGGTTTATGCAGCTTTCACTAGGAGTGGACTAGGCAGAACGTAGTTCAGCTAAAAGCAGACATAGCCCCTCCCAGTGGGCAGTCCTCACTTGGCATAACCCCTCCTGCCCTGCTCAGCAACTCCGTTTGTAACAAGCAGTACAAACGCAACAAAAGAGGGGTGGGTGCTGCGTCCGTCAATGAACTCAGAGAAAAGGATTTTACGGTAAGTCAAAAAATCCTATTTTCTCTGAGTTCATTGACGGATGCAGCCTCTTATTCTTGACATGTGGGGATGTCCCAAAGCAGTGTCACAACGAGGGGTGGGCAACAACAACAGTACCCAACAAAAGAGTTCTCCGGGAGGTGCCAAAGGCGCCTCACACCACCGCCTGCAAAACTTTGCGGCCAAAAGCAGCATCTGAAGACGCTGCAACATCAACTCTGTAAAACTTGGAAAAAGTGTGCACCGAGGTCCAAGTGGCCGTCTTGCACACCTGAGAAACCGACGCCTGGTGTCGGAAAGCCCAGCAAGTGCTAATCGCCCTGGTAGAGTGAGCCGTGACCGGAAAGGGGGGCTCCTGGCTCCGAACAGCATACGCATGTGTCAACGTCTGTCATATCCAACGGGAAGTAGTGGCCGACAAGACCTCCATCCCCTTGCGTGGACCATCCACCATTACAAAGCGCATCGGACCTCTGAAAAGAGGCCATGGCTGCCAGATACACCCGCAGAGCCCTAACCACATGCAGGGAGTGCAAAGCAACCTCCTTAGGATGAGACGAGCGTGGACACAGCGAAGGGAGGACAATGTCCTCATTGATGTGAAAATAAGAAACCACCTTCGGTAAGAAGGATGGAGAAGGGCGCAAAACCGCCTCGTCCCTATGTAGGACCAAGTAAGGAGACCTACAGGACAGAGCCACCAGCTCAGACACCCGCCTAGCGGATGTAATCGCCACCAGGAAGGCCATTTTTGCGAAAGCAGCTGCAGGGAAATTTCCCTGATATTTTCGAAAGGCGCCTTCTGAAGCAATGAAAGGACCAGATTAAGTTCCCAAGGCGCCCGTACCTGGGGAGCGACATGATGAACCCCCTGGACAAAGGTACGAATCAAGGAATGCGTTGCCAAGGGACGCTGAAAAAGAATCGCCAGGGTAGAAATCTGCCCCTTAAGCATGCTCAATGCCAACTTGTGCTCTAGGCCTTGCTAAAGGAAGGCCAGCACCCGAGCCACTGAGAAAGAAAGGGGCTCCATCCCCCTGCCTCCCACCAGGCAATGTAAGCCTTCCAGGTGCGGTGATGAATCTTGCGCAAAGTACCTTACGCACCTTGAGCATAGTGGGGGGGAACACTGATCAGAGAGTCCCCTATCCTTTAACACCTGGGACCAGGGCTGGACTGGGACAAAAATTTGGCCCTGGACTTCATCCAGACCGGCCCACTTTGATTAAAATGCTGCCCCCCACCACCCCCTCCCCATAAAAAACCACGCCCACCAAATGGCCCCCTAATCCATTATTGTACATCATGAAATGGTGAGAGGTGGAAGTGAGAGAGAGGGGGTGAATATTAGGCTCCTATTACACTGAGCAGATCCGCTCAGCGGGGTCCGCCAGCTCAATGAGAGATCTGATCCGCTAGATGGATGGTGAACGTATCCCCCATACGTCTATTTTAGCGGCTCTTGACGGATCGGATGGAAGACTGGTGTCAGCAGACACATCGGCGGTGACATCCGCCTCGACAGGCGGATCCAAGTGGTCTGAACGTGTGAATGAGGCCTAAGAGAGAGGGGGTGAGAGTAAGAGAGAGAGAGGGGGTGATTAAGAGAGGGGGTGAGTGTAAGAGAGAGGGTTGAGTGTGAGAGAGAGAGAGAGGGTTGAGTGTAAGAGAGAGGGTTGAGTGTAAGAGAGAGGGGTGAGTGTAAGAGAGAGGGGTGAGTGTAAGAGAGAGGGGTGAGTGTAAGAGAGAGGGGTGAGTGTAAGAGAGAGGGGTGAGTGTAAGAGAGGTGAGTAAGAGAGAGAGGTGAGTGTAAGAGAGAGAGGTCAGTGTAAAAGAGAGAGGTGAGTGTAAAAGAGAGAGGTGAGTGTAAAAGAGAGGTGAGTGTAAAAGAGAGGTGAGTGTAAAAGTGGCTGAGAGACGGGGGGTGGCTGAGAGACGGGGGGGGTGGCCGGCCGAGAGACGGGGGGTGGCCGAGAGACGGGGGGGTGGCTGAGAGACGGGGGGGTGGCCGAGAGACAGGGGGGTGAGAGACGGGGGTGAGAGACGGGGGGGGGCTCAGACAGACCACATGGCACTGTCCCTATCTGCAGCCCCCCCTCATCCCAAGCTCTGTGTGAGGGCAGCTATGCAAGTAGGATGCCGGGTACCCGATGGCCAGCAGCGGCGCGCCAAGTCTCCCCCTGGCCCGCAGGTGCTCTTGCTGCTCTACGCCTTCCAGCGGCTCCTTGGCAGCCTCCGCCTCCCACCAGTCCTGTTCCTCCTGGCCCCCAGTCAGTCTGTCCTCTGGCCCGGGCCGCACTCTTCTTGGAGTTGGAGAAGAGAGGTGGGGGAATGAAGGCTCTGGAAGCGCAGGGGTGGCCGCGCACGCTCCTCTTCGGTGGTCAGGGAGGGAGGGGTGGAGCTTGTCTCTCTTCCAGGCTATCACATGTAACTGCCCTCCTCGCTAGCCACCTTCCCCCGAATCCCCGCCGGCCGCCGCTGTTTGCTGCCACGCTCCCGCAGGCCGAACTCTGATTAAGAACCAGCCCACTGAGCCATCGGCCCACCGGGAAACTCCCGGTAGTCCCGATGGCCAGTACAGGCCCGCCTGGGACTCAATAGCCAGGCCATTAAAGCCAGCGAGGATAAAGCAGGGAGCAAGATGGGGCCCTGGGAAGCAGATCCTCGCGAAGCGGGAGACGCTAGGGAACATTCACCACCACCGCACCATGTCGGCGTACACGGGCCCCCGGGGCCAATCCGGAGCCACAAGAATGGCTGGTATTACCTCTGCTTCTATCCTGCGCATAGGCACGGGAGCAGCATGAGAAGGAAAAAAAAGCATAGGTGAACCGTAGGTGGGTCCACAGAGCCGCAAGAGCACCCGCCGCTTCAGCCAACGTGTCCCCAAGCTCACAAAGGTCTGTACCTTCCGAGTCCGCCGGGGTGCCAGCCGAACCACGACTGGCGTCCCCTACCGCAGACAGATCTGCCGGAACACAGCCGGATTCAGGGGCCATCCCCCCTGAACCAACCTCACATGACCAGGGCACTCACTAGCCAATTCTCAACTTTGAAATGTAAACGGCGGAGATCACCAGCACGTGAATTTCTGCCCACCCCAGAACAAAAGCTACAGTCGAAGCAGCAGTTAAGCATCTCGTCCCGCCTTGCTGCTCCACATATGCCACGGCTGTGGCAACAGCCGACTGAGCTCAGGCAGGACGGGAGAGGCAAAGGCAGATGACCCGAAAATCAGGAAATGCACCTGGACACAAGACTCCTCCTGGAACCAACGATCCTAAGTCGCCAACACCCCCAGGACTTCAGCCAGGCAGACTGGCGTCCGCAGCGACCACCATCCAAAAACAGGGAAGAAAACAACTTCCCCAAATGCAGGGCCGGGGCCCGCAACCACCGTAGTAGTGAGGATCTGGCCTGGCCGCCCAACCTGATCAACCGAACCAGGGATGAGGGGGATTTGTCCCACTGCAGAGGAACACCTTTCGCTACCGAGCAGAAGTGTGACACTGCGCAAACGGGACCGCCGCCACGGAGGAAAGCCAGAGCCCCAGAAGTCACCTGCAAGGGGCAGGGGGAACCCATTTAGGGACAGCGGGGACCAACCCACCAACTAAAGCGTCTGTGCTTGGTCATAGGAAGGAAAAGTCCTCCAACCGGACTGAATCTCGGATCAGACCCAGAGGTTCCAAACGGTGTGACTGATTCGACACCGATTTCAGGAGAAGTAGCCCAGCCAGACTCCCACGGCGTGCACCCAGCGATTGCCACCTCGGCCCTCAGGGCTGGAGCCGACTCCGCCCGCTAGGGCAGGTCGGCCAGATCCACCATGATGCCCCTCAGCCTCACCAAACCAGAACCGGGGCCACCAATCCGGCGAGGACCCGAGGCACAGAAACCAGGTATAACAAGGGGAGCCATAACCGTGTAGTGAAACTGCAATACCGGCAAGGTGAAGGAAATGCCGGCGTAGGGCACACATGGAGATACGCGGATGAGCCACTGCCCTGTCGAGATAAACCAGGAAGAGACCCTGGTGCGCCACCATCATGGTGGCCAGACGTACACGTACCAGACAGTGGAGGGGCACCGAGCCATACCGCCCGGGCCCCGTTCTCCTCCAACCATAAGCAGGACGTAGTAAGTCATGGTACGCCCGAGGACGGGACAAGAGTATCCACCCCTTGATGAAGCTGGTTCCTAGCCAGGCCGGCGGTCTGCCCGGGAGCGAAATCCCATTTTGTACCCAGACAAAATCACCCAGCCCTTCTCCTTCCTCCGCCAATTAGAAAGCGCAGCACACTTCGCACATGCAGTGGGGAACCGGCTGTGAAGCCGAACTGCTTCACTGCCGGTTTTCCTTACCAGGAATGGCGACGGCAGCACCCGACAGCCGATCTGAAATTCAGCTGAGGTCCCGACATTGCGGGAACCCTAGACCAGTACGTGTCCCAATATTAAGACCCCTTTCACACTGAGGCGGTTTTCAGGCGCTTTTGCGCTAAAAAGAAAAGCTCCTTAAAAGTGCCTCCCATTCATTTCAACAGGTGTTTTCACACTGGGGTGGTGCGCTTGCGGGGTGGTGAAAAAAGTCCTGCAAGCAGCATCTTTGGGGCATGTTTGGAGCGCTTTGAAAAGCAATTCAAAAATGCCCCTGCCCATTGAAATGAATGGGCAGCACTTCAAAATTGCCTTAAAAGCACAGCAAAACAGGTCTTTTTTTAAGGTCACATTGTCACGTGACCTTAAAGCGCTAGCACTTTAAAAACGCTGCAAAAATTACCAGCGTTTTGTGTCCGTTTTTGCAGCGCTTTAGTGTGAAAGGGGTCTAAAAGTCAGCAGCAAACACACCTCCAAGAAGACCACCACCTTGCTAAAGAAGCTGAGGGTAAACTTGATGGACTGGCCAAGCATGTCTCCAGACCTAAACCCTATTGAGCACCTGTGGGGCATCCTCAAATGGAAGGTAGAGGAGTGCAAGGTCTCGAATATTCATCAGCTCCTTGAAGTCGTCATTGAGGGGTGGATGAGTACTCTAGTGGCAACCTGTGAAGCTTTGGTGAACTCCATGCCCAAGCGGGTTAAGGCAGTGCTGGAAAATAATGGTGGCCACACAAAATATTGACAATTTGGGCCCAATTTGGACATTTTCACTTAGGAGTGTACTCACTTTTGTTGCCAGTGGTTTAGACATTAATGGCTGTGTGTTGAGTTATTTTGAGGGGACAGCAAATTTACACTGTTATACAAGCTGTACACTCACTACTTTACATTGTAGCAAAGTGTCATTTTTTTTCAGTGTTGTCACATGAAAAGATGTAATAAAATTACAAAAATGTGAGGGGTGTACTCACTTTTGTGAGATACTGTATATTGGATCTGTCCTTACAGATGTGTTTTTCCAATGTCCACTCACCTGAAGGCAGCTGCATATAACTCATGGCCTAGGACAGGGCACTGATCATAAGTGTCCTGGTTATCAGTGCAGCCCCAACAAGGTCCATCAGTGCCACCTCAACATACATCAGTGGAGACAAAATTTGCTATATTTTATAACAGAAATTAAGCATTTTTTGTTTTTTTTTTAATCCCAAAAATATTTTCATTTGTTTAGCAAAAAATAAGAAACCCAGTGGTGATTTAATACCACCAAAAGCAAGCTCTATTTGGGTGAAAAAAAAATATCATATGGGTACAGTTTTGCAAGACTGCATAAATTGTCATTCAAAGTGCAACATCACTGAAAGCTAAAAATAAGCCTGGACAGGAAGGGGGTTTAAGTGCCCAGTAGGCAAGTGGTTTAAAAAAACTCTTTAAATGTCCTTTTGACTGACCTAAAACCACAGCCAAATGTTTCAGTTCAGAGTATTTAATTTTCTTCAGATTACAGGAGGCATGGTTCTTATTTAGGTACCCTGTCACTATCTGAATTATATGGACACTTCCTATTGGCTGTCAAGCAGCAGGGTCCTCTCTCCAGAGGAGGGGTCTGCAGCAGTGAAGTCAGCACAAGATGACTGCACAAGAGACGCAGCTACAGTGCCGGTTCAGTGGCCCCCCGTACCCGAAAATTCCATCGCCGAGGGACTGAGACACCAGACTTAAGCAAGTATATCTTTCTTCAGAAGGTAAGAAAAAAAAATATGTAGGATGGGTTAGAGGGGTTTATACTTGTCCAGAGAGAAGCTTTAAATATCAGACTGTGCCAAATGCTTCGCTGTGTATATTGTATTTTTGCTGATATCTTACTCTGCTCAATTCATTCAAATTTGATTTCCTTTTATTTGTGCAAAGTCTATACATTCCTTAATTGATATTTTTATTTTCACTATTTGACTTACACAACCCTTTAATACAAGTAACAAAACTAATACAAAACTACTTCTTGGACCTTACCATCATTAACCACTTCCCTACCGTCATATGCAGAACGACGGCCGGGAAGTGGTTCAGTTATCCTGACGGAGCATCATATGATGTCCAGCAGGATAACATGCCAGCGTGTGCCCGTAGGGGCGCTCATCGCGGCGATCGGTGGTGCGGTGTGTCAGTCTGACCCATCGCATTACAGATCTCGGTACAGAGCTTCCATCGGAAGCTCTTTACCATGTGGTCAGCCGTGACCAATCGCGGCTGGTCACAGCGTAAACAAGAAAAGCCGTTTATTGGCTTTTCCACTACTCTCATCTGCAGACGCAAGTAGTGGAGAGCCAATCGGCTGCTCTCCTGACAGGAGAGGGGTCTGTGCTGATTGCTCATCAGTGCAGCCCACCCCTAGGATCGCCACCCTAAACCACCAGGGAGCCTGCCCAGGGGCCACCAGGGATGTGCCCTCCCAGGACCACCAGGGAGCCATTCCTAGACCACAAGGGAGCCAACCCTAAACCACCAGGTAAGGGGCACAATGCCCAACATGGATTGCACTCAGTGCCAACTTCAGATGCCACCTGGGAATGGGCCCCCATTAGTGCATTTGTCATCTGCTGCCCACCAGTGCCCCTATCAGTGCCCATCAGTGCTGAATATCAGTGCCCATCAAAGCTGCATATTAGTGCTCGTCAGTGCCTGCTTATCAGTGCCGCCTATCAGTGCCCGTCAGTGCTGCATATATGTGCCTTATCAGTGCCAATCAGGACTGAAGTGCAAGTGCTATATGCAGTGATTGCAAGGAAACAGATTTAGGTTTACAGTACTCATACTAGTGAAGGAAGATATCTGGTTGGGGTGGGTAAACTAACTTTTTGTTACCTTATCCACCAAGCCTTAAAGACACCTAAACCCAATCAGAGCATGCTTCAAAAAACCTAGGTCCACATTTTCAACAGGCATGGTATTATACACAAATCTTCAGCTGAATAAATTGCATAACTTTTGTGAAAACACAATTTTATTATAAATAGAGTTGGCTATAAAATCAATTTTCTTTTGGATAGATCTCTTTTAGATGTATTAAAGGGAAAGCAGTTGTATTATACACAAATATGTGAACATCTTGCAAATAAGAATTTGATGAGTGAAAGGCCCAGAGCGCTCTTCTATGGTCAAGTGGGTATAAGCTTCACTCATTCCATCTCAATGTGTTAAACTAATTAAAAAGTAGCTAAAGCTTTTATAATGAGCAGCAAGAGAGCAAAGAGGGTGGGGGTGGGAGTGCTAATTCCTAGAGCGACTGGAGGGGAAAGCAGTGTAAAACATATACACTAGCCATAGTAATACTTCCACTTAAGTGCCCCTTGAAATAACAAGCACTAAACATCAAAGGCAGAGGGTCAGTTCAGCAGTAATAGAATGCAGATGAAGCTGCATCCAGTAGGTGAGGCCTTAACACACACACCTTCCCTCGTCATTTGCTACTAAACAGCTAAATCCTTTCTACCACAAGCAGAATTAATGCTACAAATAGTGTGGGGACAACTGAACGTAAATTGTAAAAGCGATCTCATAAATGTTAAGCATCCCACTGCAAAGCCCACCTATCAAAACACCTTCCTGAGCTGACTTTGTTGCTGAATGGGTGTACATAAGCCCTATATTTGTAACTGCACTTACATAACCTACATACATAAACATATGAATGTGCAGCACAATGTATGGCAACAACTGTCAATCAGAATTAATGCAAGATACTTAACTAGAGAAGAAAATTTCTGGTGGAAATGAAAAAAACTTAGCGCACAGCCCCTGCCCATTGCATTATTAAATAAGATTTTGATGACGCTTTAATAAGTGACTACTCCTTGATATGCCAACTTCCAGGCTGTGTTATTGATCCAATGCTTTTTTTTATTTATTTATTTTTTTATTTATAAGGCACATTAAAAGGGATCATAGAATCAGAATTACAAGTGAATCATAAACGTACAGAGCAAATAACGTGTCACTAGGCAACATGAACGGTAACACTTTACATATCATCATGGCTAGTTTCCATATGGATTCAATGACATTATCTATAGCAATTCAAATGTCAACCAACCATATTGTATGTTTCATTGCCCAGTTGTCCTAAATGTAGTTTATGGGGTTCTGCTTTAGTGGTATAGATTCCACAACACCTGCCCCACCCCATTTTCTTTACTATTTTAATATTTCAAAGGAAAAATAAAATATGAAAAAACAGAAATAGAGAACATCAGGGGAAGGTCAAGAAAAGGAAAGGTAGGTATAGACTAAAAGAGTAGGAGGAGGGTAAGAAAAGACATAGGGAGGTAAAAGGGGGAGAGTGGACGGTTAATGAGAGAGA
>BLSH010098865.1:230480-246908 GCA_018402905.1 Glandirana rugosa | reverse complement strand
ACTACTCCTTGATATGCCAACTTCCAGGCTGTGTTATTGATCCAATGCTTTTTTTTATTTATTTATTTTTTTATTTATAAGGCACATTAAAAGGGATCATAGAATCAGAATTACAAGTGAATCATAAACGTACAGAGCAAATAACGTGTCACTAGGCAACATGAACGGTAACACTTTACATATCATCATGGCTAGTTTCCATATGGATTCAATGACATTATCTATAGCAATTCAAATGTCAACCAACCATATTGTATGTTTCATTGCCCAGTTGTCCTAAATGTAGTTTATGGGGTTCTGCTTTAGTGGTATAGATTCCACAACACCTGCCCCACCCCATTTTCTTTACTATTTTAATATTTCAAAGGAAAAATAAAATATGAAAAAACAGAAATAGAGAACATCAGGGGAAGGTCAAGAAAAGGAAAGGTAGGTATAGACTAAAAGAGTAGGAGGAGGGTAAGAAAAGACATAGGGAGGTAAAAGGGGGAGTTAATGAGAGAGAATAAAAGGGGGGGGGGGGGAGTGGAGGTTGGATCCACCTGGTATTTCTGCATCTTAAGAGGGACAGGATCCACGTCGTCAATCAGAGCCGCCTATTATCCCCTGTATCAAGTACTGGTTGGGAAATCCGGTTCATTAATTTAAATGAGGGCTTTACCCTCGACAGAGAGGACAAACCTATTCCACAGAATCCATGTCTTGGAATATTTTTCTTGCTAATGTCTAGAAGGACCAAGTCCTCCATTTTATTTCCTCCATCTTTCTCAACCAGAGGCCTATAGTCGGGGGGTGCGATGAGGGATACAAGTTTTGGCCGCGTCAAAGTGGTGTCGGATAATAGATTTTTATATTTTTTGGTTGGGGTACCGGAGACGTGTAGGAGAAAAAATGCAGGGTCGTCTAGGAGTTCTCTGTCTGTGAATTTCTGGGATATATCTAACCGTTTTCCAGAATCTGGCCAGTCTAGGGCAAGACCATAAAATGTGAATGTAGTGTGCCTTTGTCTTTTTAACACCTTCAACATTGTTCTGGTATTGTGGGATGAAACCTATGCAGTTGGGAAGGTGTACGGTACCAATGGGACAGGATTTTGAAGTTGGTTTCTTGGATTTTTGTGCAGGACGATGACTTATGCGTGAAGTGTAAAATATGGTTTCTGAGCGGGACTGAATTCTATATTCAAATCTCATTCCCAGTTGGTTATGCCAAGGGAGGTAATGGTTTTTGGGCGGTGTTATTAGTAAAGTATAGCTGAGCAAAAGAGCATGCTGTAGAATTCAGTTATCAATGCAGAATTCTTCAAAAGGTGATAAGGTGTCTAAAAAAGTTTTTGGGGTGTGGCATTGAGGTTTGGAAGTGCCGAATTTGAAGTGCCTTCCAAAAATCTAAATGGAAGGGTCCATTTGGGTCCATAAGAGTCATCAGCAACGGCCAAGTGCCCGTTGTAAGGAAATGAGATGCTTGAAATTGACCCTCATTTGCCAAGTTGCGAAAGGTGATATCTTCACATCCTGGAGGGAACAATGGGTTCCCAATGATGGGATAAAGCGGAGAACGTGTCTGAGAGATAATCCAATGCTTTTAATACTTAACAGTGTATGTGATACATTTTAGTGACTGTTAAAGTACTGACTTCACTGTATGTATTCAAGATCAGTGATTTAGAAACTAGAGTGGATAAAATAATGGTTATAAGAGCTTTTGTACATCCCTTCAAACAAAAATCTCCTATTTTCTTTTAAATAATTTTGATGTATACTGCCCATGGTGGTCTTGTATCTGTAAGATTCTGAGAATGGTGATGAGATAACACCACAAGTGTAGATGCATGGGCATTACATCGTCAATGGCACTGGATGAAGATAGAGTAGAGAGCAAATTGCAGTGGGAGCGATGTTGGGAGCATAGCGCATGCTGTGCATACTTGTACGTACATTATAGCAAGTGCTCCGGGGATCCACCAGCCACAGTTCCACCCAATATATCCATCTTTATTTAATCAGTAAAGTTTTAGAACACCCTAATTTTTCTAGTTTTATTGAAATTTACTCAATGTAATAAATCATGGAATGGTTTTCTTTAACAAAATGTTATCCAAACCTTTGACTCATAGTAGCCACCTTTGCAGATGCAACAGCCAACAATGGAAATCAAATACTGTTCAGAAAGTTCTTCCCAACATTGTTGCAGTAGTTACCACAAATGTGTTGCACTTGTATATGTGCTCTTTCACCCTTCTGTCCAGTTCATCCAAACCACCTTGCTGAGGTTTAAGTCTGGAGACTGTGCTGCCCATTCCATGAGCTGAAGCCTACAGGCTTGTTCTTTTTCTACTAAGGTAGTGCTGACACAGCCTGGAGGGTATGTTTTGGGTCAATATCTTGCTGAAGGGTGAACCCTTGACCAACTAGGTGTATTCCAGAGATGCTTCCTCATCCATGTTTGACAATTGTGTCACACACTGAGGAACCATTCTTTCACCCACCCTGCATGATATATGGTGGTGGTGATGATGATGAACAAGTCAAGTGGGCCTCACTCAGAGTTATGCTTAGGAGACTCCATCTTGTATCAATTATATATGCACAGTGCCCTTTTACAGCATTCTTTGTCCAGCTGCTTTCTCACAGGAATACAATGACTGTTCCTTAGTTTTCTGGGCATACAGCCAACAGTAACCTTGAGCTCCTAAAACCATGTATTGTTCCAGGAAATGGACAAGTGGTTCAACTCTTATCTCTTAGCTGTACAAGAGTGTTTGGTGACTTTAGAATAAATTCAGAAAGCTTTAAAACACTATTGTGTGTGCTTTCTCTGTACACAGTACAGAATTTTATATATTTTGGATATATTTTATGGTAATAGTATGCAACAGACAGATTCTGACTTTTAGATCAATGAACCGAAATTTGATTTTTATTTTAAGACCTTCTTCCAGTCTTCAGTAGTCTACGGATGGTGCTTCATGGCCCAGGCAAGCCTCTTTATTTTGCAATCTTAGCAATGCTTTCCTTACAGCCACCTGACCCGTCAAACCTGCAGCTCAAAGTCTTCTCTTCACAGTTGAAACTGAGACTTGCTTACTTCAATCCATGTCTGTCTTCCTTTGTTAACTGCCTCTTTCTCACCATTTTGAAAGCAATGTGCTACTTCCTGCAGTACAATACTGTCCAAATATTGCTTAAGAGGGTGTAGTGACACCGTCCATTTAAACACTGCTTTTATACAGACAGAAAACTTGTGATTAACAAAACGTGGGTCCACCTGTAGGAATTCTTATAACTTTCAAGGCCTAATTTACTTACATTGCTGCAGAACAAACGTGAGTTAATCAAGGGTCAAAATTTCAAGTCCTGAGCTACTAGTCAGACCTTAAGGGTTACTTACCACCAGTTGCGCCCCCCCCCCCCAACCCCTACCATACCCTGCCACTAAACACGCCCTCAAATTCCCATGAAATGACACTTAATATTTGTGTAACTTAATTCTGCATAAAACACTTAACTGTATCAGTGCAGCCTCATCCATGCCCATCAACGTAGCCTCACCTGTGCCCATTACTGCGGCGTGTCCCGTGTCCATCCTTGCAGCCTCACTGTGTAGAGCATGGAGGAAGAGAGAAGGCGGCCAGTGACCGGATCATCATAGTGATGAGAGCACCGTAAAGGAAGTGGATTCCTTGCTTTAACACCAAGCGGCATTGCCCGCTGTAACTGTTTACATTGTAATAGTATTCACTACGCTCCCCGTCACACACAGATCCCCACCCTCCGTACACGGCGCCTGTGACAGACAGAACGCCGGTCCTATGCCAGGGCGTGTAAGGTAAAGTCTACAGGCTTGGAAAGATAATTTTGTAAAAAGGATAGAAAACTGGCTAAAAGACCTAATTCAGAGAGTAGTGGTTAATGATTCTTATTCTGAATGGTCTAAGGTTATCAGTGGTGTACCTCAAGGTTCAGTGTTGTGGCCCTTACTTTTCAATATATTTATAAATGATATAGTCTCTGGGATTAAAAGTACCATTTCAGTGTTTGCAGATGACACCAAGCTATGCAGTGGAATAACGTCCTTACAGGATGTCTCCAACTTACAAGCAGACCTCAATGCACTGTTTAATAGGGTGAATGTGACAAATGGGGTTTAATGTTAATAAATGTAAAGTTATGCATTTGGGGGCTAAGAATATGCATGCATCATACACACTAGGGGCAGTACAAATGGGGGACTCCATAGTGGAGAAGGATCTGGGGGTTTTGGTAGATCATAAGCTTAACAATGGCATGCAATGCCAAGCTGCGGTTTCCAAAGCAAGCAAAATCCTGTCTTGTATTAAGAGAGGTATGAACTCCAGACAGAGGCGTAACTAGAACCTTCAAGGCCCCAGTGCAAGAAATTATGAAGGGCCCCCTGGCCAGGGCCCTTCCTTCTTCCCACTGATCCTGGGGTCCTTTACTCCTATCGTAGGTCCCTTTATTGTGGTACCGCAGCGGGGTCCTTTCACAAGTTCTGCAGTGGGCCCCCTTTCTGCCTTCTTCGGGCGTCCCCATGGTGATGAAATGCTAGGGCCCGGTCATAATTGCAACCTTTGCAATCCTGATTGTTCCCTCACTGGTGTCAGTAGTTAATTTTTATTTAAATTCATTGTTTTTACCATTTCATTTGGTTTCTTTTACAAATGTATTTTTACATTTTTTTTAGGAGCTCTGTTGGGGGGGGGGGGGGGATTGGATGAGATATCAGGGGTCTAAACAAACCTCAGCTCTCAATTTCCATCTGTGTAGCTTCAGCTGCACAGAATGAATAGACAAATATAGTTGTGCACCTCCCACCGTAAATTCAGTAATGGAAGCATAGTAAAACAGTTTACTATGCTTCAGATATGAATGAACCAATTGGTATCAAGACTGTTCATTCAGAAAAGGAAGGAGTAGGTAAATGACAAATTTACTAACCCGTTCCCATCTCTCCATCATGACACATCTTCTACAGCAGTTGGCAGGAGAGAGGAGGGGGGGGGCCAGGGAAGCACACAGGGACCCACATTATATATCATACATAAACACGCCCCGATCAGCCATAACTTTATAGCGAATACTGAATAGATCCTCTTTTTGCCAAAACAGCCCTGTCCCATCAAGGCATGGGCGCCACTAGGCCTCTGAAGGTATGCTGCGATTATCTGGCACAGGCAGTCAGAAGCAGATCCTTTGAGTCCTATAAAAAGCAAGGTGGGACGTCCAAGGATTGGACTAGTTTTTCCAGCACATCCCACAGATGCTCGAATGAATTGACATCTGGAGAATTCGGAGGTCAAATCAATACCTCAAGCTCACTGTGTTCCACAAATCATCGTTGAACCATTTGGCAGTGCTACAGGGTATATTATCCTGCTGAAAATGGCCACTGCCATCAAGGAATACAGTTTCCATGAAGGAGTTTACTTGGTCAGCAATAATGGTTAGGTAGGTGGTATGTGTCAAAATAGTATCTACATGAATGGCAGGACCCAAGGTTTCCCATCAGAACATTGTCTAAATGTTACAATGTCTCTGTTGGCTTGTCTTCTTCTGGTACTGCATCCTGGTGTCATCTCTTCCATTAGGAATGCACACGCACTTGGACATCCACATGATGTAAAAGAAAATGTTATCAGACCCGGCCATCATCTTCTATTCTCCATGGTCCAGTTCTGATGCTCACACACCCATTGCAGCCACTTGTGGCTGTGAACACGGGCACCCCGACTGGTCTGTAGCTATACAGCCCCATACACAACAATCTGATACCCATTTTTCAGCTTTCAGCAAATTAACTTCATGGACAACAAGTTTGCTTGCTGCCCAATATATCTCACCAACTTTTAGATGCCATTGTAATGAGATAATCAATGTTATTCACCTAACTTGTCAGAAGTCAAATCTATGGCTGTACAACCCCTATTAATAAAAAAGTGTGTAAGATTTATATAAACACAAAATGCAATGATTTTCAAATCCCATAAACCAAAATTTTGATGAAAATAGAAAACATATCAAATGTTTAAACTGAAAAAGTGGACCAATTAAAAAAAAAGAAGAAGAAAAAAAAAAAGGTCGTTTTGATATTGATGCCAGCAACACAGCTCAAAAAAGTTGGGACAAGGTCATCTTCACCACAGTATAGCATCCCCTCCGTTTTTTGAGAGAGGAATCCAATTATTGCCTGATATACGATTCTAATTGCTCAACAGTCCTGAGTCCTTCTTTGTCATATGCAACTGGAAAATGGGAGGGGAATCCCACTATGAATAATCCCCCTGGACTTTAAGGGCAGATGTAATAATCAAGGTAGTTATAAATAAAAAAGAAAGTGATTGTGGTACCCTGTAATTGTATTCATGCTATTTTGTAATTTGTCTTTACCTTTGTAAAGTGACGAATACGTATCTATTTCTTCGCTCACTTTGTTTTTTTTTTTTTTTTTTTTAATTCCTTTATTGCAAAGTCAAAGAAGTATACAAACAGTTCAAGTTTTCATAACAATGAAGACACTCGGTGAAAGACAATGATTATAAACAAACCACAATACCACAGTCTGTAAAATAAATGCCGGTAATAGGGTTAGCGTGGGTTAACTGGGTTAGAGTGGGTTAACTGGGGGCTCCATTAGGAGAGGAGCCTAAGGCAGCTGGTCTGCAAGGAAAGGGGCCCCATTGTCTTGCAATTACATCGTCTGTTCTGAGTCTCGCCAATTATGAAGAAAGGGTTCGATCTTATATTGACTTTTGAGTTTTATGTAGAGAACTTAAGGGGGGTGAAAGGTCTGGAGCGGGGTACTCCAACTCACTTTGTTTTTTATCTATCTTTGTATGAATAAAATATACAATTTTTTATTCCACTTTCTTTTTTCTTTATAACTACCTTGATTATTACATCTGCCCTTAAAGTCCAGGGGGATTATTCATAGTGGGATTCCCCTCCCATTTTCCAGTTGTTTGTGCTCATTTGGACGTGGCAGTTATTTTTGTCTATATGCATCACCACTCCCTTCCATTATACACTTCTTTGTCATATGCTTTTGTTTCAAGGTGCGCCAAAAATTATTTTGGTAAAAGATCTGGACTGCAAGCAGGCCAGTTAAACACCGGGGCTCTTCTATTACAAAGCCATGCATGTTTTATGTAGATTTTATACAGCGACTCAACTTTTTTGAAACTAGGGTTGTGTGTAATATGTATACATACACAGAGATATACATGCAGCAACCCATGCCCCAACAGTTAGGCAACAATATAGGTTATGCTTAATGCTGCTTACCTTGCTGTATATCCTTCATATCTAAATGTAAACTTGATATTAGAATGCCTACAGCTTGGGATCTCTTTGCATCCAACAACTTAACAATCTGTAAATGAGAGCAAAGAATAAAGTAATGAGATCGACATTTTACCATATAAGCAGGGTCACTAAATTGGTTTATTCATTGTACATTAATCACTTACACATCAATGTTGTTGACATATTTCAGAACGTTTTAGAGAGAATACTGAACATAAAAAAAAAAAAAAAAAAAAAAAAAAAAAAAATCACACTGTAATCCCTCTCTCAACTCTTAGTAACTTTTCACACTACCGCGCCACTGCTCACATGTTGCAGCTCTTCTAAAATGCACTGTGTGTTTAAACACAGAACATTTTAAATGTGTTTCATTGTAGCATATACAGTATCTCACAAAAGTGAGTACACCTCACATTTTTGTAAATATTTTATTCTATCTTTTCATGTGACAACACTGAAGAAATGACAATTTGCTACAATGTAAAGTAGTGAGTGTACAGCTTGTATAACAGTGTAAATTTGCTGTCCCCTTAAAATAACTTGACACACAGCTATTAATGTCGAAACTGCTAGCAACAAAAGTGAATACACCTCTATGTAAAAAATTGTCCAAATTGAGCCCAATTAGCCATTTTCCCTCCCCGATGTCATGTGACTCGTTAGGGTTACAAGGTCTCAGGTGTGAATGGGGAGCAGGTGTGTTCAATTTGGTGTTATCGCTCTCATCCTCTCATACTGGTCACTGGAAGTTCAACATGGCACCTCATGTCAAAGAACTTACTGAGGATCTGAAAAAAAGAATTGTTACTCTAAATAAAGATGGCCTAGGCTATAAGAAGATTGCCTAGACCCTGAAACTGAGTTGCAGCACGGTGGCCAAGACACATACAGGGTTTAACGGGACAGGTTCCACTGAGAACAGGCCTTGCCATGGTCCACCAAAGACGTTGAGTGCACATTCTCAGTGTCATATCCAGAGGTTGTCTTTGGGAAATAGACCAATGAGTGCCACCAACATTGCTGCAGAGGTTGAAGGGGTGGGGAATCAGCCCGTCCATACGCCACACACTGCATCAAATTGGTCTGCATGGCTGTCAGCCCAAAAAGGATGCACAAGAAAGCCCACAAACCGTTTACTGAAGACAAGCAGACTAAGGACATGGATTAATGGAACCATGTCCTGTGCTCTGATAAGACCAAGATAAACTTATTTGGTTCAGATGGTGTCAAGCTTGTGTGGCGGCAACCAGGGGAGTACAAAGACAAGTGTGTCTTGCTTACAGTCAAGCATGGCGGTGGGAGTGTCATGGTCTGGGGCTGCATAAGTGCTGCCAGCACTGGGGAGATACAGTTCATTGAGGGAAACATGAATGCCAACATGTACTGTGACATACTGACGCAGAGCATGATCCCCTCCCTTTGGAGACTGGGCCACAAGGCAGTATTCCAACATAACGACCCCAAACACACTTCCAAGATGACCACTGGCTTGCTAAAGAAGCTGAGGGTAAAGATGATGGGCTGGCGAAGCATGTCTCCAGACCTAAACCCAATTGAGTATCTGTGGGGCATCCTTAAATGGAAGGTGGAAGAGCGCAAGGTCTTTAAGATCAACCAGCTCTGTGATGTTGTCATGGAGGAGTGGAAGAGTATTACAGTGGCAACCCGTGAAGCTCTGGTGAACTCCATGCCCAAGAGGGTTCAGGCACTGCTGGAAAATGTTGGCCACACAAAATATTGACACTTTGGGCCCAATTTGGACATTTTTATTTAGGGGTGTACTCTTTTGTTGCCAGTGGTTTAGGCATCAATGGCTGTGTGATGAATGATTTTGAGGGGACAGCAATTTTACACTGTTATACAAGCTGTACACTCACTACTTTACATTGTAGCAAGGTGTCATTTCTTCAGCGTTGTCACATGAAAAGATATAATAAAATATTTACAAAAATGTGAGGGGTGTACTCACTTTTGTGAGATGCTGTATGGGTGACTAGCTGGTTGTTAAGGACGCTGTCAGGTGCCCACTCTTTAAAGAGTAAGTAAACCCTGATTGGGTTTACTTCCTTTATATTCCCCTGCAAAGTAGAAACAGAATGGGCTACCTGCAAACGAAGCCTGCGACATCCAGCGCTGTCCCCACAGCACGGAGTGTCCATCTTCAGCCCCTCTTCCTTCTGGGGCCGCGACTCCGGCTCTGTGACTGGCCGGAAGTCGCGTGACGTCACTCCCGCGCATGCACGTGGGAGCCGCCAGTCACGGCACAATCTTAGTGAAGAAATGGCACGGAGGCCATTTCTTCACTGCGCATGTGCTGAAATGACCGCGGCACAACTAGTACACTGCATATCTCCTGAACCATGCAGGTTTGGGAGATATGCAGGGCACCTACAGGTAAGCCTTATTATAGGTTTACCTGTAGGTTAAAGTGGTTGTAACAGGTTGACAACCACTTTAAATGCTGTTAGCTGGATGGAACTTGATGCAGTGCAAAGTATCCTATAATTTGACAAGTTGTCAACCACTTTAACTGCGCTCTCTGCCTTGGGAAACCACCATCACTTTGGCATTAATGGCTCGTTCACACCAGGAGGTACATCCGAAAATGTGTGCTTTTTTGAACGTTCTCATGCATTGCATTTTATGTGCATAAAAAGGGAAAGAGGTGTCAGCATGACTTAAAATCATGCTGCACCCAAACCCATGGTACAGCAGTATCATGCATTTTGGTGGCTGTGAACGCACACGTGTTTGCTAGATTTTCATGCATCTGCGCTTGTGCGGTGCGAGAAAAAAATGCAGTTTTGCACGTGTTCGTTTATTGCACTTGGTATGAATAAGCCCTAAGTGGAGGAAATTTCTGGGGAATAGAGCAGGAATTTGAATCCTTTACCACTCTACTCAAAAAGCTATAGAAACCTTTTGGCTGGACATGCACTTAAACCACTATTAAAACATCAAATGTGTAGCAGTACATGTACAAGGCATAATACAAGCAATAGAAAAAATGCAAGACATCTAACTGGTTTTATTATGATGAACTAATGTGGCCAAACAAAGCTGAACTCCAGCGTTGATTTGAAGGAAAGTCTTGCTCAATTGTACAAGATCTTCTCCTGTATGGAAAATGCTTAGTCTGATCTCACTGCACACTGTGAGCTTTTCGCCGTTTGCATTAGAAGCAGTTTGCATTTGCATTAAAAGGTGAAGAATGGCGGTTCAGCATCACATGTGGGCATTACCTAGGGTAGACTGCAAATGCAGTCTACTTAAAACAACCACTCTTCAAGGCATTTGGATATTTGCATAACTCCTCTGAAGAGCCAGCCACCTGCTTGCATTGGGGCTAAGGGTCCCAAATTGGAGTACTGGAGAGTGCAGTGATTCAGGAAGCTATTTACAGCCAATATCACTGGGTATAAAATAAGGTATGCAAAAGTAAAGGAAAAGTAAATTGTAGAGGTGTACAAAGAAAGGACTTCTGCCTAATGAAGATAATCAGTTTTCAGGTAACTCAGTTTAAAATGGGTAAAACACCACGATTGGTATAATCCCTGTGACTTTCCAATAAGGATTACCCTTTCCAAAACATAATGTAAACCAATTAAATTTAGAGAAAATGCCTGTGAAATGAAATGTCAAGGATACAGCAAAGCTCTATATGCTTAAAGCATACCAAGTCACAGTCGCTTAAAATTGTGGGAACTGTCAGACTGGGATTGATAAGTAACAAGGTTGAAATACCTTCCTGGAGATACTAGCAAAATGCTTGATCCAGTACTGACCATGGGACCAGAATTCTAGGTATTTGGTCACACAGTCACAAATATGGGGCATGATCATTTGCCCCGTCTACAGAGATCACATTAGAAAAGACCTAGGATTTCAAATCACATGAGACTATGGTAGAAACAAGATGTGGGTACAATGTATTGTACTGATGTTTTCAGAGCATGTTGAAAGATTGGACACCTTTAAACAAATCAAGGTTCATTGTCTTAACATACAAATAAAGGGAAATGAAAGAACACACACAATATGTCTACTAAAAGTTACATTCTTTTATTGGTTCAGGACACAATGTGTGTTCTCTTTGACAAAGCACTGAGTAGAGTACAGTCAAAGCTTTTTGTCCTTGAGGCATACAAGTGCACTTTATAGTATATCCACCATATTGTGACATCCAGGGTCAGTTCGGATGAACTGTGGACTTGTATATTATTAAAAAACATTTTACTGCAGGATTTTCTTTGGCTTTTCTATTGCTTTGGTATTATCCCCAGTGGAACAGGTTTGGCAAGAAAAGCCATTCAGGGGTTATGAGCTAAAAAGTATATAGGAGGTCTCCGATTAAAGTAAAGAGCACATACAAAAACATATGAATATTGCTACAATTTAACTAGCAATGAAATAGATCAGTGATTTGCTCACAGACTCTGAAGCTCAGGGGTTGATTTACTAAAGGAAAATAAGGTAGATTGGATTTTCCCCAGAGCTATGTGAATGGCAAAGCTCTGATGACTGCCATCATTCAATCACATGAATGTAAAAAAAAAAAAAAAAAAAATAATATATATATATATATATATATATATATATATGTTTTAAATTTCCTTGCATTTGATTGGGAATTCTTTGCAACATTTTACAACATTCAGTTGGATCTGGGGGAAATTCCTTTGCAAATGTACACACCCAATAAGCCTTTAGTAAATCAACCCCATAATGTCTTCAGACTGCTAAACCTTTTTTTGTATATGGGTTGCAGTGAAATGCTAGAAGCCTAACATTTTAAGTAACTTTTGGGTTGTCAGAAAAGTAAGAGGGGGAATCTTCCAATAGGGACACTAGTTCTGATGATCTGGGGAGCCCCAATGGATTCCCACAATTTGCAGGGCTTTTCTGTCATTTCCAGTTTGGCTATGGGATAGGAAGTGAAGGAAAATTTCCACAATGGGACAAAAAAAATCTGACGGGGTTATAACCCTCCCTTTCAAGGCACTGTTAGAGTTAGCGAGGGCCTCCGGTATAGTCTAATTCACATGTGTCAAACACAAGGCTTGCGGTCCAAATCCAGCCCGCCAGGCCTTATGCGGCCCTCGCACCCAGGGCTTTTTTCAGCTGGAAGATGGCTCAACTGTTATGCCACCTCTGCTCTCACCCTGGGCTCCTTCACTCTGTACATAGGGCATTTCCTGAACTCTGCACATAACGTGCTCCTGGAACTATTTGCCTCTTTAAGGTCTCTCCACTGGTCCACTGTGAAATTTGCTCACACTCACCGTTCGATGCGGTTCAGGGTGGCTGAATTCCTGCACCTATTCTCTGAGAAAAAAAAAGCCCTGGATCAAATGTATTTAGTCATACAATACAACTGGCTCTTTCAGTGCAACTATGATGCAGATGCAGCCCACAATGAAATGGAGTTTGACACCCTTGGTCTAAGCCAAAGGATGAGGATTAAGAGGCATGGATTCTAGAGAAATTAATCAATACAATTTTTGGATGTAGAATGAATGCACCTGGTTTAACTAATGAAACTGTAGGAACACAGCTTTCAGTTTGACAGCCGAATTTTACATTTTAAAGTCAGGAGCTATGATAGTGGCTCCTATGTGAATGAGCAATTCACAAAGCAAGGTTTACAAATGTTATTTATAAATACATTTTAATTGCTATGTTGTTGCAATGCATTTTCATAAATTCTTTTTTTTTATGTGCAGATGAAAAAAGCTCTGAGATGTAAAATAAGTTTGATAACCTCATCACAATAGAACATTTTTTTTTCTTCCCTTACATGACCTGTCCTGTTGAGTCAGGCAGCCATTATATTAGCTTTTATTCATATTAAAAAGCAGATTATCCTAAAATTCAAACACAGGGTTTTTTTCTTGGTTTCACTACAACCCTATGACGTTGAAAATATCAACTAGCCTGGATTTCAAATGTATTTATGAATAAATAAAAGATAATAAAACAAGGCTGTGGCCTGGTTAAAATAGGCTGGTGACCATTTCTTGAATTAAGAAATGTCCCTGCAGCTCTCTAGAAATCACATTTTAAAATTGTATTAGAACAGTGAAAATAGATTATGATCTATGAGTACAAAGGTTCTGCCCTTTATTAGGATTGGTTTCCTGTAGCACAACAGTATCCTCTACTAATGCGGCACACTGGTGGGGAAATAAGTGCAGGGCACAGGTATAAAGAAGAGCAGGAAAGAGAAGGAAAAAAAAAAGATAAATAAGAAAGGCAACGGTGGAACACTTGAGTAAGAAAAAACAGCACAAGTAGGCATGCAGCTGCTAATCAAAATAATAGGAAATCAGTGCAAAAAATCTATAAATGCAAAGAAACTGCAGCTGAACACTCCAGGCGAATTTACAATATCCCAGATAACTATGATAAAACAAATAGTGCAGCGCTAGTGAAATTCATCATCGCTGATGGAGTCTCGCCCTCTGGGACGCAACGCTTACGGAAGGGAGCTACGTCACACGCGGTAGCATCCTATATAAATTTGTGTATTGAGCACTTATTGGATGTGCCTGTTATGTAAGTGCGATTGTTTTTATTACTCAATGAAATGATAGTCCACAGAGAGCACTAGATTTCTTTAATTTATTTGCATATTTCGGGATATTGGCTATCATCTGCATTTGATTGGATTTATGTGTAAGAGTTCACTTAGTTTCATGTGATCCACACCAGGAAAACTATCATGACGCCCCCTAGATTTTGCCCGTTATGTGAAAGCTTTTGTGACCCTTTGTTGATTCAGGAGTCCTGGCGCTGCGGTGAGCGGCACATAACTTCTAAGGTGGAGGATATACACTTCTAGCACGGAGTTCGTAGTTTCTTAAATGCACATTATCACGTTATTGGGAAATGTGTGATTTTTTAAATGAACTTTATGAACTTTCGCCTAATGAACTTTTCTCCAGATTAACTTTTTATACAATGAATTTTACTAGGGCTGCAGTATTTGTTGCATCATTAGCTGCCAATAACAAAACTAAGGTGGTAACAAATCTATGGGGGCAGTCTGTTACTCAAGTGTCTACCAAATGGCTATGTAAAGGGTAAGTGCTGTCTGTGTGATTAGAGAGAGGAGAGAGCCGCTGCAGACAGGTACAGTGTTGGATCGAGATAAGATTCAGGTTAGTATACAGGGGTATGAGGAAGCAATACAATTACTGGAACATTACCTTAATGCAGAGAATGCATTAAAAGGTAAGAAATGTTGAGCCTTTAGAACCACTTTAAGTGCCAGGCTCTGCCCACTGGCTTCAATATCAACCCCAAAACATACATTTAGGAAAGGAAGTTTGGGGGGGGTAAACATTTCTGACTTACACACTTACATAATTGTTAGGGTTAAGCCACACTAATGTTATTGCAACAAATATCAAAATTAACAAGTAAAGGTATCCATATGAAGTATCGTTGTGATATAAAGATATGTTTAACAAAAGGGAACAAATAAGGGTCCTAATTCGAATTTAAACAGCAGAGACATGCAAACAGTCCCCTACCTGAAATTTCCCAAAGTACACTAAAGACCTAGTTCTTCAGGGACAAAAGAATAGCATGTTTTCATTCACCAAGAGGCAGCAACAAAAATTCGTTAGTCTTACAGGTAACCTGTTTTCCAAGAAGTCTTTCAGGACAGCACCTTGAGAGATGGCTCCTCCCTTGAAATCCAGGTAACACCCACTTCCACCTTTTAAAAGGAAGCATCTCCACATCCCCATCAGTTGTAGTAGAGTACCTCCAGCCCAAGCTGGAACACATAATCAGAACATCGTTAATAGCCTGAATATATGCACAAAAACAACAAGGGCGGGTTGCTGCTGTCCTGAAAGACTTCTTGGAAAACAAGTTACCGGTAAGACTAACTTGAATTTTCCCAAGCGTCTTTCAGGACAGCACCTTGAGAGGATAAGCGAGACTTACCCCCTAGGGAGGGACTAAAGCTTGCAGGACTTTCCCGCCAAATGCCTGATCCACTGCTGACATAAGATCCAGCCTATAATGCCGGACAAAGGTCTGGTAACTAGACCAGGTGGCTGCCTTACAGATTTGATCTGGGGTGGCACCAGCTTTTTCAGTTCATGTCGTGGCTAGAGCTCTGGTAGAGTGTGCTCGCAGCCCCGGTGGGGGAGGCCGTCCCATCTTGGCGTAGGCCTCCAGAATTGTTGATCTGAGCCACCTTGAAATTGACTGCTTAGAGGCCTGGTGGCCTTTCTTGTTACCTGAAAATTGGATCAGCAAAGAGTCTGACTTCCTAAAGTCCTTTGTGACTTCTAAATAATGTAACAACGTTCTTCTCACATCTAAACTGTGAAATGTGTTTTCCTTCTCATTAGGATTCGCACAAAAATGTTGGCAAAATAATTTCTTGCGATCGGTTCTGGACCGTCGCTACTTTTGGCAAAAACAAAAAATCTGTCTTCAAAATAATCCGGTCAGGATAAATAGACAAAAAAGGCTCTTTAACTGACAGAGCGTGTATCTCATTGATTCTTCTTGCTGAAGTAATTGCAATCAAGAATAGTCTTGAAGTTAGGTTCCTTAGGGAAGCTTCCTGTAGTGGTTCAAATGGTTAATTTGTTAGGGCTTGCAGCAGTACAGACAAATCCCACTTGGGAAACAATTTATTAGGCACGGGCCTGGTTCTGGTGCCTTAACCACTTGCCGACCGTGTAACGTAGTTACACGTCGGCAAGTGGCACCCATTGTTGTGGGAGGACGTTATATAACGTCCTCCCACAATCGCGCTCCCGCGCGCCCACCCACGGTGAACGGCTGCACATTGATGCAATGTGCCAGCCGTTCACCAATTCCGTGGTCTTGGTCCGGGCACGGATTATTTAACAAAGGGTTCACCCTAAACAGACATGACGACGTTCGGGATTGTTTAATTGGTAAACTTGGTGATGTCCTTCGAAGGGATTCCTTGGATTGAAGTTCTGATAAGAACTAACGTTAATGAAGTCGTTCTTCTTAGTTACTCTATGTGCGAGACAGTCAATTTCTCGGAAAAAACAGATAAATAGGACTGGCCTAATAAAACTTCTGTCTAAAAAACAAAAACGGTTTTCAT
>BLSH010098865.1:210854-228491 GCA_018402905.1 Glandirana rugosa | reverse complement strand
TCAAGAAATGAGATAGGCCGTCAGTGCATCAGGTGTGATAAATTTTCAGTGATTGGCACCATAGATTGTAGACTCTATAACTTTCACAAAGACCAAATAATATACACTAATTTGGGTTATTTTTACCAAAGACATATAGCCGTATAAATTTTGGCCAAAATTTACGAAGAAAAATTACTAATTTGCAAAATGTTATAACAGAAAGAAAGAAAAATGCATTTTTTTACAAAATTTTCGGTATTTTTCCATTTATTGCTCAAAAAATAAACACCCCAGTGGTGATTAAATACCACCAAAAGAAAGCTCTATTTGTGTGAAAAAAAGGACGAAAATTTCATTTGGGTACAGTGTAGTATGACCGAGTAATTGTCATTCAAAATGTGAGAGCACTGAAAGCTGAAAATTGGTCTGGTTAGGAAGGGGGTTTAAGTGCCCAGTTGTCAAGTGGTTAAAGAATCTTGCGACTAAGGGTTCAGGTGCAATAGGTTTCTCCAAAAAAACACTTCATGCGGCTGCCTGTACTTTCAAAAAGCTAAACCCTTGCCTGCCCCTGCTTGTAGAAACTCTAGTACTGATACTAAGTCTTCTAGGGTTTTACCTTCTGAACACCACCAAGCGTTGTAAACTTTCCAGATCTTGGTGTAGATGTTTCTAGTGTCTTTCTTCCTACTAGAGAGTAAACTTTCCAGATCTTGGTGTAGAGGTTTCTAGTGTCTTTCTTCCTACTAGAGAGTAGGGTATTTATCAAAGGAGTTGAAAAACCCTTTGCTTTCAACAATTGCTCTTCAGAAACCAGACGTTAAGATTTATGTCTGGATGGCAAACTGGTCCTTGACAAAGTAAGTCCTGTTTGGGTTGAAGCCTCCAGTATGGTTTGATTGCTAATTGTAGGATGGTGGTAAACCAAGCCCTTTTCGGCCAAAATGGAGCAACTAGAATAACAGACGCTCGCTCCCTCAGTATTTTTCTTAATACTAGAGGTATCAGTTGAAAAGGAGGAAATGCATAGGCTAGTTGAAAGTCCCAAGGATGTGCGAGGGCATCTATGCCTAGCAAATCGCTGTCTCTGTGGAGAGAGAAAAACTGCTTGTGCGTTTTCCTTTGTCGCAAACAAGTCCACTTGCAGAACTCCCCATCGTTTGGTGATTGCAGAAAACACTTATGGACCCAGGCGCCATTCCGCTTCTCAAATTTTTTGCCTGCTCAGAAAATCTGCCACCTCGTTTAGAGTGCCCTTTAGATGGACTGCTGATAGAGAGCACAGATGGTGTTCCGCATCCCTCAAGATCTCTGTTGACAAGATCTGAAGAGCTCTGCTTCTCGTTCCCGCCCCCCCCCGTCTGTTCAAGTAGGCTACGGTCGTGGCATTGTCTGACAGTATCCTTATGTGGGACCCCTGGAGGCCTGGGGAGAAGGCAGCTAATGCTAAAGCGACTGCCTTTAATTCTCTCCAGTTTGAGGACTTTCCTGCCTCTGCCTTGGACCATGCCCCTTGTGCTAGGTTCTGTCTCCAATGAGCCCCCCAGCCCCAGCTACTGGCATCCCTTGTCACCGTTTCACCATTTGGCTATGTCCACAGCAAACCCTTGGCAAGATTTTCTTCGTTCCTCCACTACCAAAGGGTCCTTTTGACCCTCAAAGTGATTTTTACTTTTACATCTAGGGTGTCTGGATTGTGATTCCAAACCCTTCGAAGGAAATCTTGCAGAGGTCTGAAATGAAGACGAGCCCACTGGATGGCCGGAATTGTAGCGGTTAGGGTTCCCAGGGCTGACATAACCTTTCTGATCATAAATAACTGGTTGGTCTGGAGCATTGCTGCCACCCTTTGGACCTTGATCCTTTTTTCTACTGGTAGAACGATTTTCTTCTCTACTGAGTCTATCTGGTAGCCCAAGAATGTTACCTGTTGAGCTGGATTGAAATTTGACTTTTGTACATTGATAATCCACCCCAATGCCTCTAAATGACTGTGAGCTTCTGCAAGATCTTCCAGCAATTTTTCCCTGGTACAGGCAAACAGAAGCAAATCATCCAGGTACAGGATTACTGCTATCCCCCATAGATGTAGAGGCGCCATGGCTTCCGCCATAATCTTCGTAAAGATTTGTGGCACTGCTGAGAGGCCGAAAGGCAGCGCCCTGAATTGCAGATGAAGGGTGTCTTTTCCCCAACTTACTGCTAACCTCAGGAACTTCTGCGACTATGGCGCTACTGGCACAAGCAGATATGCATCTCGAAGGTCGATTGATGCCATAAAACAACCTTTTGTTAACAGACCCTTTACTGTGAAGAAAGAGTCCATACTGTACCTCTTGTACTGAACTGACCTGTTTAGAGGTTTTAAATTGAGAATAAGACGAAAACAGCCCGATGGCTTTTTCACCAGAAAAATGTGGGCGTAAAATCCCTGATGTTGTTCCCCTGGAGGCACCGGAATAGCAACTTTTTGATGCATCAGATCCTTCAAAAGGTTCTTCATTGCCAGTGCTCTTGTGGCGTCTCCTGGAAGGTTTATTACAAAGCATCTTTCTGGTGGTTTTTCCACAAATTCTATTTTGTACCTTTGGGCTAACATGTCCAGAACATACTGATTTTTGGACATGCTTGCCTAGTACGGGACAAAGTTCTGCAGCCTTCCCACCACCTGGAGTGACAAGTCACTGAGTCTTGCTGGAGGTCGCAGGAGGATTGAACAAGACGTTCATTCTTCCTTCCCCTCTCTGTGCTGACCAGTTACTCTTCTTCTCTTGAGCTTTGCCTTGCTCTTGAGTTCTTTGAGGGCGAAAAACCGTTACTGGTTTTTTCTTTTTAATTGGAAATAATTTCTTTTTATCTGCGGACCTATCTAAAACAGAGTCTAGATCAGGGCCAAACAAAAGATCTCCTGTAAAAGGTAGGCTGCAAAGCTTGCTTTTAGAGGCTGCATCACCCTGCCAGGTCTTTAACCATAAAGCCCTTCTGGCTGAATTAGCCAGAGCCGCAGACCTGGCTGTCATTCTAATTGACTCCGTTGATGCGTCTGAAATATATGCTACAGTTGCCGAAAGCATTCAAAATGAATTTAGGATTTCCTTTTTGGGGGAATCCGCTGAAAAGTGTCTTCAGCTGATCTAACCAATATTCCAGATTTCTGGATATACATGTAGTAGCCATAGCTGGCTTCAGACAGCTCATGGTAGACTGCCAGGCCCTCTTGAGCATGGGTTCTTTGAGAATCCCCATGTCCTCAAATGCCAAGTCTGTGGACCTGGATACCTGCGAAAAAGACGCATCCAGGCTAGGGACCTTGTTCCAAATAGCTGAAGGGTCATCGTCAAAAGGAAAGCGCCTTCTGTGCGCTTTAGGGAAGAATGGTTTCCTTTCTGGCTCGGCCCATTCTTTTTTGACGGTCTGATATAGCAAGGTGCACTGGAAAGGTGCAATTTTTGGGCTCACAGAGTCCTGCGTACATTAGGTCATGGAAGGATAACTCCTTTATCTCCCCCACCATCCCCAATGTATTGTGCACAGTCTTTAACAGAGCATCCATCTGCTCTAAAGTAAGCTTATACCTTGATGGTCTGTTTTCTGACTCCTCCTCAGAATCATTGTTCAATTTAAAAGGTGATAAGCCCCCAGGGGTAGAACCCTCTTCAGTCTCCCCCGCTGGAATTAACAGTGAGCTCTGAGAGGAACCAGAGGCTGATGGCTGACTTTTGGACGGTCCTGCAAGTGAGGAGCAGAAGGACTGAATGGTTGCATACAACTCCTTTTTTACCGATGCGATAATGTCGTTACATGCGGAAGAAGCTTCTTCTTTAACCAATGCTTCAATATACGATTGGCATAAAGTCTTCTTCCATCCCTCAGGCAGTTTTGCTTTGCATGATGGACACTTCCTTTTTGCTGGTTGGTCAGAGCTCTTAGCCTGCCAAAAATGAGACAAAAAAGGATAGCGACCATTGCAATAAGTCAGCTCACCTCTAACAGACTCACCCTAGGTGCACAGTAAAGTAACAAGAAAAATCACCTTTATGTGCCCGCCACCAGGGGGAAAAAAATAGTGACAGATATGGCAAACACAGGGTTTAGAGGCTCTCCACCTCTCTTACTTGGGCCTTGCTGGTGCCTGTCCCACACGCCGTCGCTGCAACATCCATACCGGTACTGGCGTCCTCACTGTGGCTGATACGACTGGATCTGGAAATTCAAAAGCGCCGCTGCGCCGGACCGGAACCGGAAATAGGCACCAGTTCCGCTCCTGCCCCCGCATTATTCCGGCGTCACCATGCCGCACGCCCACCCCCCTTCCGGATGCCTCACTTCGGGGCAGAGTCACTACTTGCCACCAGGAATATGGTGGCGGTTTACGTCCGGCGGCGAGAAATACAGAAAAATGAACCGCGGCCAGCACACCGCTGTCTGGGAGCGGTTTAGCCAAAAAACAGCGCTCAGTCTCCTTGAGCAACAAGGGGGGGAGAGGGAGACCACTTCAGCTTGCCTGTGCCAGCAGTGTGGGAGGGCGGATCTGCTAAAAGGAGAAAAAAACAGGGAGCCTGAGCCTTTCAGGAAAGTACCTTAGAGACCTGGCCCCCCCTTTAGGTGTTCCTTTGCCAGAGGAAACACAAAAACTGATGGGGATGTGGAGATGCCTCCTTTTAAATAGGTGGAAGTGGGTGTTTCCTGGATTTCAAGGGAGAAGCCATATCTCAAGGTGCTGTCCTTAAAGACGCTTGGGGAAAATGTGAGTTTCTGCTTTAAGAAAATGCCCACTTTGCCTTCTCAAAGAAAACAATGTTTTAGAAATGGGAGCAGTTGGCCAACTAATAATTTCACCTATAATTCTTGCTACAAGAGTGCAAAGTATTTGTGAATCAAGCAGCTTTGCAATAAGAAATCTCTCAAATTATGTGCCTTTCCCTACCCCTAATTGGGGAAAATTGAAAGCAAGTAACAGAAAGGGAAAAAATGTAGTGTGTTTGCTCTTGCATTATAATGCTAAAATGGCAGAATATGTCCTACAATGAAGGTTTGTCCTCAACAAAGGCCTTAAAAAGCAGCATAATGGAAGGAATATCTAGTGCAAAATAGTAGGTAGTAGGACTTCCCACCATGTGCATTTTTAACCTATTCAGTAGTAAAAAAGGCTCCAACAGAAGTAGTGAGACAATCCTGTACAAAGTGTCCCAGAGGTGAACGGGTAAACATCTGTAAAAGCAGAAACGTTCAGAGAAAAGAACATGAAGGAAAATATATCTGCGTGATAAACACCCCACACCCAAAATCCTTTTATTCTAAATATTTGAGACGTCCACGTAATGCTCAGCCAAGAAGTTCAGGTCTCTAAATACAAATACACATGGTCACAATTACTCGTGAGACTGGGCCCTCTGGGAGAGAAAACTGAAGCTTTAACGCTCTACTGTCCAGACATACTAGCCACTGTGGTGCCAGGCTAAATCAGCAACTAGAAATAAACCCTCTGTCCACATCCATCCAGTTTTCTGACATGACATACCTGAGTTTTTTTTCTCTTCTAAGGACAGAGTGCTACTATAATAAGGCAGTTTCAGAGTTGCATCCTAAAATATGCACACTTTCTGCTGAAATTATTGTAACATTTACGATCACATTTTATTCAATATTTAGAATAACTTGTAGCATTGTACGAACAATGATTAGGAAACTTAGGGCTGTCCCCTTCCTCTCCTAGAGCCGCGGAGCCAGAAGGAAGTTCACCCTCCCCCCCCCCTCACCCATCTTCGGGACATGTCACAGGTCCCAGAAGATACGCCGCCCATTCACAAGGCGCAGCGCAACTTGTGCATGCGCAGTGCGCGCCCAGCTTTGAAGCCAAAGCCGGATGGCCACACTTGTGATGCCGGTGTCGCCGAGGGGATGGGGAGAAGAGCGAGCCCTCTGGCGACCGCATTGCTGGAGCCTGGGACAGGTGATTTAACTGGGTGGAACTCCGCTAGAAGCCTGTCCGCTATAATGAGCAGGTATTTCATGCTCTTGTTATATTTTTTTCCCCTATAACATTGCCACTCTCTGCGAGAGAAAACTCTCCCAGTAAGGCAAGTCTTCTATCATGTAGTTACATAGTTACTCTGGTTGAAAAGAGACTAATTCAACCAATAAAATGGGGAAACAAAATTATACAATCATATATACACACAATCCTACATCCACAGTTGATCCAGAGGAAGGCAAAAAAAACAAAAAACAGCAAACATGATCAAATTTGTTCCAGCAGGGGGAAAAAAATCCTTCCTGATCCCCAAGAGGCAATCAGAATTCAGTATAGCCACGTTAGAGTGTCCCCACTGGAAAATTTCTCATATAATCCTGTTATAGGTGCAGGTCAAGATTTTATTCTTTTCCTGCAAATAACGACCAGAACAAAATCAGTGAATGAATCTCCCCAGCAGGTACTTCAACAGCAATGAAATCTTCATGGATTTTATTCCTTCCCTACTATTCCAAAACAATATGGCTTTAGATATAAACTAGTAACATATGGAAAAGTGGGAAGGGCTTTGCTTAGGACACCTTGCAATGAAATAGATGCTCATTTTATTTCTGGCAATTTTCTAAAATTCTTTTACTGCATTTATGGTGGCATATGCCGCTCATTATAAGGCAAGTGGAAATAAGGGGCTTCTACTAAAAAATATTAATTACAGGATAAGCACAGACCTGACATTAAGGCCTCATACACATGGACGTGTTTTTTACCGCCGCGTTTTTTAGCGTTATTTGCAGCTTTCCATGTTATTCAATGGCCCCATACAAACGCTGATGTTTTTTGAGCTATAGATGGCGTCAGCGTTCTTAAGCTGTAAATTGAACGCAGGACCCGCGCGTTCGAGGCAGTAGCATTATGGCGTTTTTGACGCTGAGCCGGCAAAACACTCACTAACGCTGTAGCGGCATTAGCCGGCGTTTTCAGGTTCAAAAATAGAGGATTTTTTTTAACAAAATGCGACGTAGCGCTGACGCGCATTAACGCTGTTGCAAAATGCTGACGATACCGCGTTTTTGATGCTGATTTTTGCCCGACGACGGTCCCAACATTTTGCTATTACTCCCGTGTGTATGAGGCCTTAACTTGCCTAAGTGGTAAGTGCACATGAGCTTCACATAAGCATCACACTTTTGATAAATATAAAAATAGACTGCGGGTGCCTGCCCGACACCGCTTCTCATAAACCACCTACATACTGACTGGACACCGCTCTTCACACTACACAAACCCCAGTCATTGTTGCCTGTACACCCCCTGGCCACTGCTTCCCTTCCCGTATATACTGCCTGAACACTTCTCATACAGCCCCTCATAACAGCACAAACACCGTTCCTCACACTGTGACCGACTCCAGTCACTGCTACCGCAGCATCGTGTACACTGCCTGGACATTGTTCCCCTCCCCGTATATGCTACCTGGGCACCTCTACTCACACCAAACACAAACTCCGTGCAGCACTCCTCACCTGTTTCTGGCGACGGTGTAAACGAGGGGGGGAGGGTTGGCGTCAGTGCGAGTGGGGTGGGGGCTCTGTATGCCGCCCCCCCAAAAAAATATTGAGCACCAGCCACCACTGTCCATACTGTACATCTCTCAAAAACTAAATAACCACAAAGGACCAAACTAAAATGTATTTATTGTTGTAGTGTCTAGAAGGCAAAGTTAAAGTGATATTAAAGGCATGTTTGAAACAAACAATAGCTCCCGCTATTGTCTCCGCCAATGAGGAGGAAGAGACCCAGGAGAGCTGCTGCTTTCGTGCACATTGCTGGATCAAGATGGGGTTCAGGTAAATATAGGGGGGGGGGTGGGAGGCGGGTTTCTGCACACTGAAGGTTTTTTACCTTCATGCATAAAAAACCTTGAGCTTTTACAACCACTTTAAGACCAGGCCTCTTTTTGGAGTTTGGTGTTTGCAAGTTAAAACCATTTTTTTTTGCTATAAAATTACTTAGAACCCCCAAACATTATATATATAGATTTTTTTTTTCTAACACCCTAGAAAATAAAGTGTCGGCCGTTGCCAAACGTTACGTCACACCGTATTTGCGCAGCAGTCTTACATGCATGATTTTTTTTTTTTTTTTTTAAATTCAGTTTAAGTTAAAAAGTAAGACATCAGTAAATTTAGGCCAATTTTTTTCCATATTGTGAAAGATAATGTTACGCCGAGTAAAATGATACCCAACATGTCATGCTTCAAAATTGCGTCCGCTCGCGGAATGGTGACAAACTTTGCAAAATAAAAATCTCCATTGGCGATGTTTAAAAAATTCTACAGGTAAGCAGTTTTGAGTTAGAGAGGAGGTCTAGTGCTAGAATTATTGCTCTTGCTCTAACGATCGCGGCGATACCTCATGTGTGGTTTGAACACCGTTTTCATATATGGGCGGGACTTACGTATGCGTCCGCTTCTGCACGCAAGCTCGCGGGGACGAAGCGCTTTAAATGTTTTGTTTTTTTTACTTTTTAATTATTATTTAAAAAAAAAAATGTTGATCACTTTTAGTCCTATTACAAGAAATGTAAACATTCCTTGTAATAGAAAAAAGTATGCCAGGACCTCCCAAATATGAAAAAAGACCTCATATCTCATTTACACTAAAATGCAAAAAAAAAAAAAAAAATGGCAGTGCAAAAAAAAAATAAATAAAAATGGGCCTTTTAAGACCATTGGGCGGAAGTGACTTGTGATGTCGCTTCCGACCAGCCATGTTATGGAGCCGGGTGAACGGCTTCAGCCACTCACTCGGCTCACGGACCACTGGGGGGGACAGACCCGATCATCACCGCCGCTGCCGGCGGGTCCGATAAGCGGCAAAGATGACCGGAAACAGTCAGGAGGGGGGGTGCACCCCTCCCGCCGCTGATAAAAGTCATCTAGTGGAGTATACGCCCCTGAGACCACTTTTTTCATGTGCAGATTCGCTGGCACTAAAAAAAGATACCGGGGTTACGGTAGCTATCTGCTACCATAACAACGGTATTCCACTACAAACTGCCGCCATCATATGACGGTGGGCGGTCTTGCAATGGTTAAAGCCGAACTTCAGGCATAAATAAAACACAAATAGAGCTGGCTATTTATTAACACATCCTTAAAATGCATTTTTTGTACAATGCAAGCACTCTATGCTATGCAATGCTGAGAAGAGCTCAGACTGAAGAGCGCAGTGTGACAAGAAGATGAGCTCATCGGTCTGCTGCTTTCCCTTTCACTGTCCACTCAAGCTGAGAGTTGGGAAGAGACCTGAGAGTGTTACTGGACCTGCAGCATACAAATAAAATCAGGTCTCTTTGCCCTGTAAAGCAGAGCTGTGTACGTTTTAGGATTGGCTGGAACAAAATGCATATTTTGGCAGATAAAAATGCTCTTATATATGAATTTTATTTGTGTAATTAGCTGTTGGTCTGACGTTTTAAATAAAATCTAGCTCTCACATATTATTATTATACAGGATTTATATAGCACCAGCAGTTTGCGCAGCGCTTTACAAAAATGAAGGCAGACAGTACAGTTACATCACAATTTGGTACAAGAGGAATCAGAGGGCCCTGCTCATGGGACAGGTTTTGAAATGCCATTTCTGCAAATTTGCATTCGAATGCATCTTATTCAAGTTTAAACATGAAGATAATTATTAATTTTGTTGCACTACAAGGCAGTGTGAGACAGGAGCAATTAGAAAGTGCTACTAAAATAGTTTGATAAACAAATTCTAGAGATGCACTGAAATTTAGACAGCTAAAACACATCGGCCGAAAAAAGGGATTTTATTATAACTTACCGTAAAATCCTTTTCTCTGAGTTCACTGACAGACGCAGCCTTCTTATGACACGTGGGTTATGCTCAGATCACTAGGAGTAGACTAGGCAAAAATAAAACAAAAGCATAGGTTGGCCCCTCTGAGGGGGCTGTCCTCACCTTAGCATATAATCCCCCTGCTCTGCATAGCACATCAGTTCGTAACAAGCCGTACATACTCAACACAGAGGGGTGGGTGCTGCGTCTGTCAGTGAACTCAGAGAAAAGGATTTTACGGTAAGTTATAATAAAATCCCTTTTACTCTTCCGTTCACTGACAGACACAGCCTTCTTATGACACGTGGGGACGTCCCAAAGCTGTGGCAATCAAGAGGGGTGGGCAAATTATAACAACTGTACCCAACAGAAAAACGCCCTCTCAGGCGGCGCTAATCGCGCCTACACTGCCGCTTGTAATACCTTGCGGCCAAAAGCAGCATCCGAAGATGCTGAAACATCAATTTTGTAAAACTTAGTAAACGTGTGCACTGAGGCCCAAATAGCCGTTTTGCACACCTGAGACACCGAGGCTTGGTGTCTAAACGCCCAGGAAGTACTAACTGCCCTGGTGGAATGAGCCGTGACTGGAAACGGGGGAACCTTGCCCCGAATCTCATAAGTCACGGTCTTCCTTATCCAACGAGAAATGGTAGCTGACGAGGCCGCCATGCCTTTGCCAGCCTTCCCGTCAGCACATATAAAGAATCAGACTTCCGAAAAGAAGCTGTAGAACACAAATACACCCGCAAAGCCCTCACAACATCCAAAGAATGCAGTTCAACTTCTTTGGGATGCGACGGGTGCGGGCACAATGAGGGAAGAACAATATCCTCATTTAAATGAAAAGAAGAAACCACCTTTGGAAGAAACGAAGGGGAAGGTCGCAAAAATGCCTTGTCCTTGTGAAGGACCAAGTAAGTTGACTTTCAGGATAACGCTGCTAACTCAGACACCCGCCTAGCGGATGTGACAGCAACCAGAAAAGCCACTTTCTGCGACAACAGTCGCAAGGGAATGTCCCTAATCTTTTTATATGGTGATTTCTGCAGCACAGAAAGCACCAGATTCAAATCCCACGGTGCCAGAGGCGACCGTATCCGAGGAGCCACATGACGTACCCCCTGTACAAATGTACGGATCAATGAATGAGACGCCAAGGGCCGTTGAAAAAGAACCGCCAGGGCCGAAATCTGACCCTTAAGCGTACTTAACACCAGGTTCTTGTCCAGTCCTTGCTGCAAAAAAGTCAGTACTCTGGACACTATATAAGAGCGGGGGTTCCAATCCCCTGCCTCGCACCAGGTAATATAGGCCTTACAGGTCCTATGATAAATCTTACATGAGGTACCTTTACGTGCTTCAATCAGTAGGTCTTCACGAAATGGAAGACGCCACGGAACATCTGCCACCATCCGTACTACGTCGGCGTACCAAGGACGCCGAGGCCATTCCGGAGCTACCAGGATTGTCGGGATTCCCTCTGCTTCTACCCTGCGCAGAACTCGCGGTAGAAGCTTTAGAGGAGGAAAGATGTACAGTAGCCGATACCGACCCCAGGGCGCTACCAGTGCGTCCGAGGCGACCGCCAACGGATCTTTTGTTCTGCACACAAAGGTCTGTACCTTGTGATTGAACCTGGAGGCCAACACGCCCACCTCTGGTGTGCCCCACTTGAGGCAAATCTGGCGGAACACTTCTGGATGTAGGGACCATTCCCCTTGATCCAGAGTCCGGCGGCTGAGAAAGATCGCCTGCCAATTTTCCACGCCTGGGATGTAGATTGCAGAGAGAGCTGGCATGTGAAGTTCTGCCCACCGAAGGATCAGAGCCGCCTCCGCGGCTGCTGCCGCCGAGCTTCTTGTTCTGTCCTGATGGTTCACATATGCCACAGCCGTGGCATTGTCCGACTGAACCCGGACAGGGAGGCCTCGCAGCCTTTCTGATCAACGGGACAGACAAAGTCTGATCGCTCTCAGTTCCAGTACATTTATTGGAAGACAAGCTTCCTGCACTGACCCTGGGCAGAGAACTAACCCAGGACCCCTCCCCAGCCCAATAGGCTGGCATCCGTTGTTACTATCGACCAATTGAGGGGGAGAAAACATTTCCCCAACTTTAGGGCCGGAGCCCGAATGCACCAAATCAAGGATCCTCGGGACTGATGATCCAACTTGATCAGTCTAGGGATAGGGGAAATTTGTCCCATTGCAACAAAATCGCCTTCTGCAAGAGCCGAGTGTGACTCTGGGCGTAAGGTATCGTCTCGAAAGTCGACACCATGAGCCCCAACACCCGCATACAGAACTGTAAGGAGGACCACTGGCGTGATAACAGGGTTCACACTGCTGCCTGAAGTGTCAGGAGCTTGTTTGGTGGTAAAAACACCCTTGCCTGCACCGTGTCCAGAATCAGACCCAGGTATTCCAACCATGACTTCTGCAGGTTGATTGGCCAACCGAACTCCTCTAACGTGGACACTGTAATTGTCACGTTCTCCTCCAGAGCCGCAGCAGACTCTGCTCTCAGGAGTAAATCATCGAGGTATGCTACTACCGCGATACCTCTCTGTCTCAGCAGCGCCAGCATTGGGGACACCACCTTGGTGAACACTCGGGGAGATGAAGCCAACCCGAAGGGAAGTGCCACAAACTGGTAATGCAGGTCCCCCACTGCGAAGCGTAGAAAACGCTGGTGACTGTGACAAACTGGAACATGGAGATACTCGTCCCTGATATCCAGGGACGCCATGAATTCCCCTTGGTGCAGGGCGGCCACGACCGAGAGGATGGACTCCATCCTGAATCTCTTCGTCTTTACGAATCGGTTTAATGCCTTCAGGTCCAGAACTGGCCTGACACCACCCTTTTTGGGCACCACAAAGAGGTTTGAGTAAAACCCGTGAAATCTTACCACCATGGGTACCGGTACAACCACTCCCTGTTCGGCAAGCGCCCGAACTGCGCCTAGAAGCGCCTCCCGACGCCCCTGAGGGAGTCTCAAATTTGAAGGGAAGAACCTTTCTGGGGCAGAGAGATGAATTCTATCCTGTACCCGGAGGACACCACCTCCAGTACCCACCGATCGGTGATGCGGGCAGTCCATCTGTCTGCGAACCCCAGCAACCGCCCCCCCCCCCACCCGAGTCGGGCGGGGGCAACCCATCATGCGGAGGTTGATTTATCCTTCTCTTTTTTGGACTTATGCTGCCAAGGCTTTTTACTGTGCCCAGCGGCAGCCTTACCGGACTTGAAGCCCTTACCCACTGAGCCGGGTGCCTGAAAAAACTTCTTCTGACCTGAAGAAGCAGGGCCCTGCCTACGGCGAAAATCCTGCCGCTTCGGCTCTGGAAGGAAAGTACTCTTCCCTCCCATGAAATCCTTAATGATTTCACCCAACTGTGGGCCAAACAGATGCCCTCCCTGAAAGGGAAGATCTGCAAGAGCTTTCTTTGAAGCCTGGTCGCCCGACCAAGAGCGGAGCCACAGCACCCGCCTGATAACAATTGCAAAAACCGATATTTTTGCCAATATGGGAAGAAGGTCCAAAGCAGCATGGCATATGTAGCGGAGACCCTCTTCCAAATGTTGTGCCCGCTGCACCTCAGCCTGTGCACACTCACAAGTTAAACCAGTGTGCAGTGTGGCAGCGTGCTCGTGAAGAGATTGTGCCGACATCACAGCCGCTAGCGCCGGCCGCATGGCTGACCCAGCCAACAAGAACAGTGCCTTAGACATTGCCTCCGTGTGGCAATCGGCCGCCTCCCTAAAAGACGGCGACCCCTCCAAGGGAATGGTCCTTGCCTTATTCAAACGGGCCACTGGGGGGTCCACCGTTGGGGAAGCCCATCTCTTAGTAAAGCTATCCTCAAAGGGGTAGCGAACAGCAAAGCTTTTAGGAAAAGCAAAAGGAATTTGGTGGCCGCAGCCACATAAGGGTAAGCCCCAAGGGACCTAGGGGGTTTAAGTGATCCACAAATATATGTGGACTCATGCGACTCCCCTGCTTGGTCAAGCCGCATGGAGTTGCGGATATCAGTGATCAGAGCGGCCACTGTCGCTTTATCACGCAAAAAAGGAGCCTCCTGATCATCTTCGCTGTCTGAGGGCAGTTCACCCACTGATAGGTCCACAGGTGTGACCACCGAGGTGCTTTCTGGATCCAAATCCTCCCCTGAGGAATGAGGGGGGTGGGCGTTTCTTGGGGCCCCCCGGAACCGGGTCCCCCGCCCGGGGAAAGAATTCCCCAAATACCGCCCTCAGTTTTTCCAAGGACACCAAGGTTCCTGGGGTGGATTCTTGATCCGCAGGTACACCTGCCATAGCATTGCCGGCTTCTGACATCCCAGCCTTCCGGCACTCCCACTGTGTGGCCACCACCTCTACCCCACCAATCAGCCAGGGAGACCCGGGAGGATTGCACCCACCGCTACCAGCACCCAGGGAGAGCCAGCTATACTTGCTGTTTTAAATGCCTCAGCACTGTGACCGGAAAGAGCAATGCCCAAAAATCCAATGCCCACTGCACTTCAAGAGCCTGCACCACCGAGCGTCAGCCACGTTGCCCAAGTGAAACCGGAAGTACCACTTCCGTTTTTAAAACACTTCCTGTAATACCAAAAACGACCACTGGGGGCCGCCAGAGGACAGACTGAAAACCACATGGTTACCAAACAAATGGATGCTGCCATTAACACAAGCAAAGCTTTATAGGAAAATGGCACGGTCGGCGGCGAACGAGCGGTGATCCACACCGAACGGCGGCGAACCGCTTAATGCAGTGCTCCGAACGGTCAGTGCAAGGTATGGTGATCCACACCAAATGGCGGCGAACCGCTTAACGCAGTGCTCCGAACGGTCAGTGCAAGGTGCGGCACTGCGGGGGGGGGGGGGGAAGTGAGATAATCCTCAAAGGGGTACCACCCAGTGTGTCCCTACTAACGGTCCCCCACCGTCACTGGGCTCTAGTGGGTTTTAGCCACTGGCTGCCCGCACGGAACAGGCGCTATGCGGCGGGCCCTCGCTAAGGGTAGCTTGCATAGTGTCGGCCGGACTGGGGAAAGCTTTGGATTCTAGATATCCTCTATACCACCAGCCAGCTTCTTGATAGCAGTCTTCATCAGAAAAAAAATCTTCAGGAGACCGCAGATCCCATAGGGAACCAGGTCTACTCCTTGCACTAGGCAATTAAAAACTGATGTGCTATGCAGAGCAGGGGGATTATATGCTAAGGTGAGGACATCCCCCTGGGAGGGGCCAACCTATGCTTTTGTTTTATTTTTGCCTAGTCTACTCCTAGTGATAGGAGCATAACCCACGTGTCATAAGAAGGCTGCGTCTGTCAGTGAACGGAAGAGTAATGGTGTTTTCGGCATTTTGCTGTCAGAGAAATAGGTGCCGATAATGGCGCAGAAAATGCATGGGATTTTACAGAGATTTTACCTCGATTTCGTGTTAGGTTGTGTTTTTTCATAGGTGATTTGACTCAAACCACATCAAAAAGTAACAGTGATTACATTAGTGATGCATTCTTGCTGCGTTTTTAATGCATTTAAACAGGGAGGTGTGTTTTTTTTAATGGACCAGAAATTTTTTTTGTGCTAACATTGAAATAAATAGGAGTTTTTTGTTGGCAATTATCAGCGCGATAATTGCAGACAAATTCATTCATTTAAATCACACACACATATATATATATATATATATATATATACACACACACACACACACACACACACACACACACACACACAGACACACACATATACACATACACTCACACATGCATAGTGTGTCTCACAAAAGTGAGTATACCCCTAATGTTTGTAAATATTTTATTATATCTTTTCATGTGACAACACTGAAGAAATGACACTTTGCTACAATGTAAAGTAGTGAGTGTACAGATTGTATAACAGTGTAAATTTGCGGTCCCTTCAAAATAACTCAACACAGCCATTAATGTCTAAACCACTGACAACAATAATGAGTACACCCCTAACCGAAAATGTCCAAATTGGGCCCAAAGTATCAATATTTTGTGTGGCCACCATTATTTTTCAGCACAGCCTTAACCCTGTTGGGCATGGAGTTCACCAGGTTGCCACTGGAGTCCTCTTCCACTCCTCCATGGCGACATCACAGAGCTGGTGGATGTTAGAGACCTTGTGCTCCTCTACCTCCCCTTTGAGGATGCCGCACAGATGCTCAATAAAGTTTAGGTCTGGAGACATGCTTGGCCAGTCCATCACCTTTACCCGCAGTTTCTTTAGCAAGGCAGTGGTCCTCTTGGAGGTGTGTTTGGGGTCGTTATGTGGGAATACTGCTCTGCGGCCCAGTCTCCAAAGTGAGGGGATCATGCTCTGCTTCAGTATGTCACAGTACATGTTGGCATTCATGGTTCCCTTAATGAACTGAAGCTCCCTAGTGCCAGCAGCACTCATGCAGCTGCAGACCATGACACTCCCACCACCATGCTTGACTGTAGGCAAGACACACTTGTCTTTGTACTCCTCACCTGCTTGCCGCCACACACGCTTGACAGCATCTGAACCAAATAAGTTTATCTTGGTCTCAGACCACAAGACATGGTTCCAGTAATCCATGTCCTTAGTCTGTTTGTTTCAGCAAACTATTTGCAGCTTTCTTGTGCATCTTTTGAAGAGGCTTCCTTCTGGGATGACAGCCATGCAGACCAATTTGATGCAGTGTGCGGCGTATGGTCTGAGCACTGACAGGCTGACCCATCACCCCCTTCAACCTCTGCAGCAATGCTGGCAGCACTCATAAATCTATTTCCCAAAGACAACCTCTGGATGTGACGCGGAGCACGTGTATTCAACTTTTTTGGTGAGGCCTGTTCTGAAAGGAACCTGTCCTGTTAAACCGCCGTAGGGTCTTGACCACCGTGCTGCAGCTCAGTTTCAGGGTCTTGGCAATCTCCTTATAGCCTAGGCCATCTATATGTAGAGCAACAATTTTTTTTCTTTGCCATGAGGTGCCATGTTGAACTTCCAGTGACCAGTATGAGAGAGTGTGAAAACACCAAATTTAACACACCTGCCCCCCATTCAAACCTGATACCTTGTAACACTAACGAGTCACGTGACACCCGGGAGGGAAAATGGCTAATTGGGCTCAGTTTGGACATTTTCACTTAGGGGTGTACTCACTTTTGTTGCCAGCAATTTAGACATAAATGGCTGTATGTTGAGTTATTTTGAGGGGACAGCAACTGTACACTGTTATACAAGCTGTACACTTACTACTTTACATTGTAGCAAAGTGTCATTTCTTCAGTGTTGTCATATGAAAAGATATAATCAAATATTTACAAAAATGTGAGGGGTGTGCTCACTTTTGTGAGATACTGTAATATATATAATTTACAAAAGGGGGAACACCGCGCTAGACTCTTAAAGAGACACACCATTTCATAGACAACAGGTTGCGCTAATAATGACGGCAAATAGATACATATGACATGGATCTGATATAATCATATAAATCATAGAGTCCAAGATAGAACATAAAATTATACCGATGAATGTAGAGGTATAGACGTATCCTTATAGGCATAGACCACCATGAGATAGAAGAAAATCAGTAGTGATACCTCCACCTCACATCTAATAACTGCTTACCAGATGTCAGCGCATAAGCGCTTTGGCTGTATCCCAGCCCGGGTCCCCCCCTGGGGATATAAACGACAATCTTGGGGTCCTGATAGAGCAGATATGACGCGTTGGACAACAGATACTTTACCACACAGAGAAATTCTCAGATCGCGCCACAAGGGGGAAAACATTTAATATATATAATGTC
>BLSH010098865.1:184943-210452 GCA_018402905.1 Glandirana rugosa | reverse complement strand
ACACTCTTGGCATTCTCTTGATGAGCTTCAAGAGGTAGTCACCTGAAATGGTCTTCCAACAGTCTTGAAGGGGTTCCCAGAGATGCTTAGCACTTGTTGGCCCTTTTGCCTTCACTCTGCGGTCCAGCTCACCCCAAACCATCTCGATTGGGTTCAGGTCCGGTGACTGTGGAGGCCAGGTCATCTGGCGCAGCACTCCATCACTCTCCTTCTTGGTCAAATAGCCCTTACACAGCCTGGAGGTGTGTTTGGGGTCATTGTCCTGTTGAAAAATAAATGATGGTCCAACTAAAACGCAAACCGGATGGAATAACATGCCACTGCAAGATGCTGTGGTAGCCATGCTGGTTCAGTATGCCTTCAATTTTGAAGAAATCCCCAACATTTATAAGGCAAGAAATCACACTTATTAAACCTGACAGGGCACACCTGTGAAGTGAAAACCATTTCAAGTGACTACCTCTTGAAGCTCATCAAGAGAATGCCAAGAGTGTGCAAAGCAGTAATCAAAGCAAAAGGTGGCTACTTTGAAGAAACTAGAATATGACATATTTTCAGTTTCTTCACACTTTTTTGTTATGTATATAATTCCACATGTGTTAATTCATAGTTTTGATGCCTTCAGTGTGAATCTACTGAATCTACAATTTTCATAGTCATGAAAATAAAGAAAACTCTTTGAATGAGAAGGTGTGTCCAAACTTTTGGTCTGTACTGTACATCTATACCTCTACATTCATCTGTATCATTTATGTAATATATAAATATATATATATATATATATATATATATATATATATATATATATATAAATTTAGTTTATTCAGCACGATATGGAGCTTCGTTACGTAGCATGAGGCTGTATATTCTGCAATATTTCCATTTTTGGTAAGCTCAATTAATCCAAGCTCTGCAAGCTGATATAGCACTGCATTGATGCATTCACACAATTTCATAGTAACCATGGGATAAAAAAAAGTTCAGGAATATTCCTTTATCTCATTGTTTTGAAAATCTATGTACACTACAAACTGCATGATTGAATCGGTTCTGATATCGCTGTTTTACTAAACTGACAGCTTATTGTTCTAAACAAGAAATCTTCATTTTGTGGAAATAGGAAACCTTCAAGATACTAACAGCAAGAATAAGTCCTTACATTTAAAGAGCATCTGTCATTTCACATCCATCACTGCAGCGCCTGTTAGCGGGCATCCACTCACCTGCTGCCGCCATGTCCCTCACCTTGTTGTGTCACTGCCGCATTACCAGCCGTCCCATTAAAGTGAATAGGATTGTTGGTGAGTCAACAGCGGGTCAGAGGAGGAGCCAATGCGGGACAGAGATGCGGGACAGAGATGCAAGTTGCACTTCAAAAATTAGGATTTACATCTAGTTGTATTTAAATCAAGCCTCTTTACTAGTGATTTAAATCAACTAGATTTAAAACAAATCCATATATATATATATACACATACACACACACACATATACACACACACACATATATATATATATATATATATATATATATATATACACACACATACAAATATACATGCACACACAGTAAAACCTTGGATTGTGAGCATAATTCGTTCCAGAAACATGCTTGTAATCCAAAGCACGCTTCTATCAAAGCAAATTTTCCCATAAGAAATAATGGAAACTAAAATGATTTGTTCCACAATTTATTCATAAGTCTTTCAGTTTATAGTCCATATAAAAAGATTATAGCAATGTGATAGGTTGTGTAACCATAAAATGTCCATCAACAAATTGCAGCCTCCACAAGGGGATTGGAAGCAAAATCCAGCAGGAGCTACAGAGTATAAGGCCTCATACACACGGGCGTTTTTTGACACCACTCTTGAGTGTTTTTCGCAGCTCTGCATGTTATTCAATGACCCTCTAAATACGCTGACGTTTTTGAGCAGTAGAGGGCATCGGCATTAGTGAGCGGTTTCTAGAACGTGGGACCAGCGCGTTCTGAGGCTGTAGCGTTTTGGCGTTTGACGCTAATCTTCAAAACGCTCACTAACGCCATACCGGCGTTTTTAGGTTGAAAAATAGCAGAGGACTGATTCGTTTTAAAAAAAAATGCCTATTGACGCCGACGTTCACTAACGCCGATGCAAAACGCCTGAAAAAAACGCAGATTTTTCCAAAACATCGGACCCAGCGTTTTGCTTAATTTTTCTCAGACGCCCTTGTGTATGAGGCCTACAAAAGAAGAGAGGCGCCTGTAAGTGTAGCAATATGGCTACCTTTAATTAAAGGTACAACATTTAGCAACTCACATGGTTGATAATTAAAAGAGGCACATCTAATTATGCAGGCACCTGGGGCAAAGCTGTCCACAGAGACCACCCCCCGCACCGCCGGTTCTCACCGCTGTCAGTCAGTTAATCATCACCCATGTGAGTTGCTAAAAGTTGTACCTTCATTAAATGTAACCATATTACTACACTTCGAGGCGCCCTCTTCTCTTTTATACTCAGTTGTGATATGACGCTACTTGTATATCCAGACCTCGCTTGTATATCAAGTCAATTTAAAAATGTTGCTGGTCTTGCAAAATACTCTCAGACCAAATCACTCTCAAACCAAGGTTTTAATATATATATTATATATCTATCTATACTTAGATTTTATAATATATACATACATATACACACACACACACACACACACACACACACACACACACACACACACACACACACACACAGTTGTGCTCATAAGTTTACATACCCTGGCAGAATTTATGATTTCTTGGCCACTTTTCAGAGAATATGAATGATAACACAAAAACATTTCCTTCGCACATGGTTAGTGTTTGGCTGAAGCCATTTATTATCAATCAACTGTTTACCCTTTTTAAATCTTTGTGACAACAGAAACTACCCAAATTACCCTGATCAAAAGTTTACATACCCTGGTGATTTTGGCCTGATAGCATGCACACAAGTTGACACAAAAGGGGTTTGAATGGCTATTAGGCCTCATGCACACAGGACGTTTTTTGACTGTTTTACAGCAGCGGTTTTTAGCTGCAGACATTTTTTTCTACAGTCAAACCCTCCATCATGTTATCCTATGTGTTCATGCACACATAGGCTGTTATCAGCTTTTTTTTTTAGCAGTGACAATTTTGAGCTGTAAAAAAAAAACTCAAGACCTGAGGGTTCTTTTGGATGTTTTTCAGCTGTAAAAATGGTCAAACGCTCAAAAACGTCCAAAAAACATCAATCCCCAACATTTTTGGACGTTTTAGACGAATTGAAAAAAACAAAAAATGCTGGCCCTTTAACCACTTCAATACCGGACATTTATACCCCCTTCCTGCCCAGACCAATTTTCAGCTTTCAGCGCTCTCACACTTTGAATGACAATTACCCTCTCATGCTACACTGTACCCAAACAAAATTTGTGTCATTTTTTTTCACACAAATAGAGCTTTCTTTTGGTGGTGTTTAAGAACCTTTGGGTTTTTTATTTTTTGCGACATAATTGTAAAAAGTGAGAATATTTTGAAAAAAAAACAAAACACTTTTTTAGTTTGTGATAAAATTTTGCAAATAAGTAATTTTTGTTCATAAATTTTGGCCAAAACCTATACTGCTACCTATCTTTGGTAAAAATAACCCAAATAAGTGTATATTATTTGGTCTGTGTGAAAGTTATAGAGTCTACAATCTATGGTGCAAATCATTGAAAATTGATCACACCTGATGCACTGATGGCCTATCTCATTTCTTGAGGCCCTGAAATGTCAGGAATGTACAAATACCCCCCAAATTACCCCATTTTGAAAAGTAGAAATTCCAAGGTATTTAGCAGGAGGCATGGCGAGTTTTTTGAAGTTGTACTTTTTTCCCACAATTCTTGTGAAAATTAAGAAATTATTATTTTTTATTTTTTTTTGCACAAACTTGTCATAACAAGTTATTTCTCACACACAGCATATGCATACTTCCAATTACACCCCAAAATACATTTTGCTACTGTCCCCGAGTATGGCGATACCACGTGTGAGACTTTTTTTACAGCCTGGCCACATAGAGAGGTCCAACATGCAGGGGGCACCGTCATGCATTCTAGGAGCAGAATTTTCACATCTAATTTCCTAACGACCTATTACACTTTTGAAGGCCCTGGAGCACCAGGACAATGGAATTGCCCACAAAATGACCCCATTTTGGAAAGCAAACACCCCAACGTATAATCTATGAGGCATTATGAGTCTTTTGAATGGTTAATTTTTTTTCACAAGTCTTCGAAAAACGTGTAAAGAAAATGAAAACTATTTTATTTTTACACAAAGTGGTCAATTTATAAGTTATTTCTAACACATAGCATGCACATAGCAAAAATTACCCCCCAAAATAGATTCTGCTACTCGTCCGGAGTATGGCGATACCACATGTGTGAGACTTTTTCACACCCTGGCCACATACAGAGCCCGAACATGCAGGGAGCACCGTCAGGCGTTCTAGGAGCATAAATTACACATAAAATTTCATTCATACCCATTACACTTTTGAAGGCCCCGGGGCACCAGGACAGTGGAATTACCCCCAAAATGACCCCATTTTGGAAAGCAAACACCCGAGGTATATTCTTTGAGGCATGGGCTGCAGATAGGTACTCGGGTACTCTGATGGGCTGGTGACAGGTACTCGGGTAATCTGAAGGGCAGGTGACATGTACTCGGGTAATCTGAAGGGCAGGTGACAGGTACTCGGGTAATCTGAAGGGCAGGTGACAGGTACTCGGATGGGCTGGTGACAGGTACTCGGGTACTCTGATGGTCTGGTGACAGGTACTCGGGTACTCTGATGGTCTGGTGACAGGTACTCGGGTACTCTGATGGTCTGGTGACAGGTACTCAGATGGGCAGGTGACAGGTTCTCGGGTACTTTGATGGACAGGTGACAGGTACTCTGATGGGCTGTGACAGGTACTTTGATGGGGTGGTGACAGGTCCTCTTTATTGGGGGGGGAGGGGGGATCAGTGTGCTTGGTGTACAGTAGGCGGTAACGAGCGGTTACCGCAACCTCCCTCCCACGATCGGTGTGTGACAGGGAGAACCGCTATTTATTAAGTATAGATTTAGGATACTCACATAAAAATAAGCATAAACCAGCCCGTTCCCGTCTCGCGGGTAAAAACAAACGAACGATTGGTGACGTCAGCACGACCTCCCAACGTACGTTTCGTCAGAAATTATGTCGTCACTGATAAGCTACTGACTCTTTTTTAAGTCCTGTGTGCATGAAGCCTTAAAGGTAACCATCCTCAGCTGTGATCTGTTTGCTTGTAATTGTGTGTGTATAAAAGGTCAATGAGTTTCTGGACTCCTGACAGACCCTTGCATCTTTCATCCAGTGCTGCACTGACGTTTCTGGTTTCTGAGTCATGGTGAAAGCAAAAGAATTGTCAAAGGATCTGTGGAAAAAGTAGCTTAACTGTATAGAACAGGAAAGGGATATAAAAAGATATCCAAGGAATTGAGCATGCCAATCAGCTTTGTTAAAACTCGAATCAAGAAGTGGAAAATTAGGGGTTCTGTTGAAACCAAACCACGGTCAGGTAGACAAACTAAAATTTCAGCCACAACTGCCAGGAAAATAGTTTGGGATGCAAAGAAAAACCCACAAATAACTTCAGGTGAAATACAGGACTCTGAAAACATGTGGTGTGGCTTTTTCAAGATGCACAATAAGGAGGCACTTGAAAAAAGATGGGCTGCATGGTCGAGTCACCAGAAGAAAGCCATTACTACGCAAATGCCACAAAGTATCCCACTTACAATACACCAAACCACAGAGGCAAGCCTCAAACCTTCTGGCACAAAGTCATTTGGAGTGATGAGATCAAAATTAAGCTTTTTGGCCACAACCATAAACGCTACATTTGGAGAGGAGTCAAATAGGCCTATGATGAAAAGTACACCATTCCCAATGTGAAACACGGAGGTGGATCCTTGAGGTTTTGGGGATGTGTGAGCTACAAAGGCACAGGAAATTTGTTCAAAATTGATGGCAAGATGAATGCAGTAGGTTATCAAAAAATATGGCATAGCGTAAATATTTCTTTGCCATTTTATTAACCACTTGCCGACCGCCCTCCGCAGCGTGACGGCAGCAACATGGCTCGTTATCACGAACCGCCGTCACCTGACGGCGGCCAAGATAACTATTATTGTGCACGCTCACTGTGTTCCAGGGGGGCCAGGGAGCAAGTAGGGCAGACTCGAGCGCCACCGGCTACCCGCGATGGCCCCCCCGCAGTTAAAGAACGGAGGTCCGTGTATGTAAACACGGATCTCCGTTCTGACAGAGGAGGAAGGGCTGTGATCTCAGGCTTCCTGTATATGGAAGCCGTGATCACTCCCCTCCCCCTGCCAGCCCAGCCCCCATACAGTGAGGGAACACAGTTAATCCCTAGATCGCCCCCTCCAGGTTAACCCCTTCACTGCCAATGACATTTACACAGTAATCACTGCATTTTGAAAGCGCTGATCGCTGGATAAATGCCAATGGTCCAAAAAAAGTGTCAAAACAGTCCGACATGTCCGCTGCAACATCGAAGTACTGCTAAAAATTGCTGATCGCCACCATTACTAGTAAAAAATAATTAATCATCATCCTTAAACGCGGCAACTTTTGCGCAAACCAATCAAACGCCAATTTTTTTTACCAAAAATATTAATATAAAATCGGCCGAAACCCATGAAAAAACATTTTTTATATATTTTTTTGGATTCGTATTTTAGCAAAAAGAAAAACAGGTTTTTTTTTGCAAAAGTGTCGCTTTTTTTGTTTATAGCGGCGATCATAAATGATACAGAGGTGATCAAATACCACCAAAAGAAAGCTCTATTTGTGGGGAAAAAAAGGACACAAATTTAGTTTGGGTACAACATCGCACGACCACACAATTGTCAGTTAAAGCGACGCAGTGCCGAATCGCAAAAAGTGCTCTGGTCCTAAACTGGGAAATCCTTCTGGGGCTGAAGTGGTTAAACAGCCTTGGAAAAAATCGCTTAAAAAAAAAAAAAAAAAAAAAATTAGGGCAGAAATGCTACTTGTATTCAAAGTGTTTCTATGTCCGATTTCCAAAGGGGGAGCAAGACCTTACAGGGTATCCAATGAAGTGGAAAACGCAACAGCATCCGGTGTTTTGTATCTTTAAACAGATTTTGTTTTGAAAAAGAAAATTTCATGGACAAATCCAGATTTCAATAAGGGCAGGAGGGAAGCATATTTCATGACAGAATGTTATTTATGTCCAAAGTAACAGCAATGGGACAAAACCTTCACAACAAAGCATATATTGACATACATTACCCTGATTAGTGTTCCCGGATGTAATAAAACCATTCAAAAAAATTGTTAACCTTTACGATCAATAATACCCAAGATTCACAACACGTATGTAAATATGCCACCTTGTGTTCTAGTATCTATGCACAGGGAGATTCTTGACTCCAGCTCATGATCTGCAGGCTCCAAGCTGTGGTTATATATGATCCTCCCATACAAGCTCTCTCCTGGGACTGTCTCTAGTCAAGCTCCAGTGACACATCTTTCTCCACTGACACAGGACCCTTGTCCCTCTCTTCTAAATGCTTGCAAAACACATGCAAGCAATTAGGGAGATCGAAGGGGGAGAAGACGCCAGTGAGGCCGTTATGCTAACCCTGTCTTGAGCTTTGATATGTTAATCACGGTGCTGACAGATGCATAGTGATGGATCACAACTCATCTCTCAAAAAACATCCTAGTGTGTGAGCACAATGTGTACGTACCATATCCCCACATGTTCTGCTTTTACCATACCATGTAACACTATGAATTTATAAAAGAAGGTAATGCACAATACGCAAAGAAGGGAATAGGAGTGCATTCTTGTACTCTAAACTGTACAAAAAAAACTTTAAGAGGAAAAATTGTTTCTCACAACTCACAAACATATCAAAGGATTACATATTATACTATAAAAGGTATTTCATCAAGGATTCATGTAACAGCGATCTTCCTAGAATACTACCTCAAAACCAAATGGCTGTTTTCAGACTGAGGTTGCCATATATACGTTAAAGGATAGTGGAACAGGCAAACATGATTAAAACATACTCAGGCATTTAAGCTGGTTTCAACATCACTGAACATAAATTGTCCCATCATGCAAACCCTTGGAACAGTGTGAGGGACACCTTTTCAGCAACTGTTTAGTAGGGGAAGGCCTAATACAAAAAAAAAAAAAAAAGGTTTTTCCAACATGTGCAACCATGCTATCCATGTCTGCAGGTGCTCATTTTAACCTATGCATAACAGTAGTACACCCACACCCAGGTCTTTGTGCATATTAAAAGCGGTTTCTCTGTAGTATAAAAGCACGACCGTATAAACCAGGCAAGCCTTTTCATAAAATGTCACAGATCATGCCTAATTCTTTATCAAGCTAGGGGCAAACAGCACACCACCAAACATTTTATCTATCCCTTCATCAATCACAAACAAGGACATTTCTTCACTGACAAATGGGAAGAAGACAAACAAAGGGAACCTGATAGAGAACATCAATCCATGTGTTAGCCAACATAGCTGTCCCTAATCACTTAAGCAAAAAAGATGGGATTGAAAAACATCTGATTTTTTTGGATTCTGCAATGGGCGAGTCATCTTTGGATGAAGAGAGTAAACTTTCAGGGACAGACAAAATAGCCGCACATGGGCAGTAAGTAGTTATGAACAGGTCATGGTTTCAACAATAGAACTTTAAGTGGATGTAAACCCCCCCAAAAAAAGTTTAACAATTCTGCCTGGTAGAGTATTGGAGGTCATGTCATTTGTGCCCAGTTTTGACACGAAGAGTTAATCCAGCTCTGAGCAATCCTCTTCTCAGTAAGAAAAAAAAAAAGTCTCACAGAGAAACATCCAATGTGAGTGAAGATAAACTTTGTGAAAATTTCACCCAGGTGGACCTCCACCTTGAATCGTATGAAATGCTTGCTTACCAGAGATTTAGATTCCAAATTATAAGTTTAGACAAGTGTGGGTAATACACAGACGTGCCGGATTAACATAGAGGCTATTGGAGCTGTAGCTCCAGGCCCCTACCTCAAGATAGGCCCATGTCAGTGAGTCATTAATGCTGTTTAGCTCTGCTGTGTATGTGTACACAGTTGCCATGTAAATCGCGGGCAGCCGGCAGGCGCTATTGCTATGTAAATCGGGGGCTGTATGCGCTATTATGTAAATTGTAGGCGGCAGGTGGTATTATGTAAATCGCGGGCAGCAGGCGCTATTCTTATGTAAATCGCGGGCGGCAGCTTAGTTCCACACAGTGTAGTGTAGCACAACAGAGAGGCTGACTCTTGTTCCTTCCCCACAGCTTTCACAAAACGTCCATTTCCTCCCAACTCCTGCCCCTACAGTGACAATCTCACTTGCTGGGCACTCATGCTTGTCTTTTGCTGGTGGAGGGAGTGTGAGGACAGATCCACACACTCTGATCGGCCGAGGGTACCATCTGTCAATTACACTAGCTGCACCCCCTGTATTTCGGCAGTGCATGTGGGGGAGAACAGCTGGCACAAGCAAAGCGATGCCCCCGGAGTGATGGGAGAGGGTGTGGTGCCCAGTCTACTTCTCATGCAATCAACAGATCTATCTGTTCTATATTGTTGTTACTTCCGCACACTACAAAGTAAATGATGCGTTTGTGCAAACATATTCTAGCTGAAAAGGTGACAGCAGCAAGAATGAATCACCATAGTAAAGATGTGAGAAAAAAAAAAAAAAAAAGGATGACATCTGAACATCTTCCAGCAAATTTTAAGTGCATTCCTCCCTTACTATATTACCAAGCTTTGTACATTTTTTACTTTTAAGAAGAAGGATGCAGACTCATAAGTACAGAGAGAAAACAATTACCCTGTATTTGTTTTGTTCACACCATGCATGAGCCGTGGTGTGTTGTGTAAAAATGCAGCATATCTGCATTTTTATTGCAGCATATCTGCATTTTTATTGCAGCATAACGCACATCACGATAGGCCATATAGTGCAATGAATGGTCTCGTTAATTTTGACTAGATTCAAAAAAAGGAAAAATTAAACAATGCAAAGCATTTCACCAATTGCACACAACAGAGAGCACGCATCAAATGGACAATAACACATGCCAACTAGTGTGAACGGACCCCAAGTGCTTGCAGCTGTGTCAAAGACAAAGTTCCTCCTTCCCAATGAATTGATTTATCTGTATAGCGAGTGTAAGGCAGGCCAGACATTACTCTTTTTTTCATTCAACCAGCGTGTTGAATGGGAAAAGAAAAAAAAAAAAAAAAAAAAAAAAAAAAAAAAAAAAAGGGATTTTTTGTATAATTTACCGTAAAATCCTTTTCTCCGAGTTCACTGACAGACGCAGCCTTCTTATGACACATGGGGTTATGCTCATCCTACTAGGAGTAGCCTAGGCAAAACAAACAAACGTGTAGGTTGGCCCCTCCCAGGGGGCCGTCCTCACCTTAGCATATAATCCCCCTGCTCTGTACAGCACATCAGTTTGTAACAAGCCATACAAAACCAACACAGAGGGGTGGGTGCTGCGTCTGTCAGTGAACTCAGAGAAAAGGATTTTACGGTAAGTTATACAAAAAATCCCTTTTTCTCTTCCGTTCACTGACAGACGCAGCCTTCTTATGACACATGGGGACGTCCCAAAGCTGTGCCAATCAAGAGGGGTGGGCAAAATCATAACAACTGTACCAAACAGAAAAACGCCCTCTTAGACGGCGCTAACTGCGCCTATACTGCCGCTTGTAATACTTTGCGGCCAAAAGCAGCATCCAAGGATGCCGAAACATCAATTTTGTAAAACTTAGTAAACGTGTGCACTGAGGCCCAAGTAGCTGCCTTGCACACCTGAGACACCGAGGCTTGGTGTCTAAACGCCCAGGAAGTACTAACTGCCCTGGTGGAATGAGCCGTGACTGGAAACGGGGGAACCTTACCTTTGCGCGACCCTTCAGTCAGCAAAAACAAAGAATCAGACTTCCGAAAGGAAGCTGTAGAACTTCAATACACCCGCAAGGCCCTCACCACATTCAAAGAATGCAGCTCAACTTCTTTGGGATGTGACGGGTGCGGGCACAATGAGGGGAGAACAATATCCTCATTTAAATGAAAGGAAGAAACCACCTTCGGAAGAAACAAAGGGGAAGGCCACAGAACTGCCTTGTCCTTATGGAGGATCAAGTAAGGTGACCTGCAGGATAATGCTGCTAACTCCGACACCCGCCTGGCGGATGTTATAGCTACCAAAAAGGCCACCTTCTGCGACAACAACTGTAAGGGAATGTCCCTAATCCTTTCATATGGTGGCTTCTGCAACACAGAAAGCATCAGATTCAAATCCCATGGTGCCAAAGACGACCGTATTCGAGGAGCCACATGACGTACTCCCTGTACAAATGTACGGATCAATGAATGAGATGCCAAGAGCCGTTGAAAAAGAACCGCCAGGGCCGAAATCTGCCCCTTGAGCGTACTTAACGCCAGGTTCTTGTCCAGTCCTTGCTGCAGGAATGACAGTACTCTGGACACTCTATAAGAGCGGGGGTTCCAACCCCCTGCCTCGCACCATGTAATATAGGCCTTCCAGGCCCTATGATAAATCTTACGCGAGGAACTCTTACGTGCGGAACTCTTACGTGCTTTAATCATAGTAGGGATTACGGAGTCAGCGACGCCCCTATCCCTCAATACCTGGGACTCAATAGCCAAGCCGTCAAAGCCAGCGAGGGTAAAGCATGGTGCCAGATGGGCCCCTGAGACAGTAGGTCTTCGGGAAGTGGAAGATGCCATGGAACCTCTGCCACCATCCGCACTACGTCGGCGTACCAAGGATGCCGGGGCCAATCGGGAGCTACCAGGATTGTTGGGATTCCCCCCGCCTCTACCCTGCGCACAACCCGCGGTAGAGCCTTTAGAGGAGGAAAAATGCACAGCAGCCGATACTGACCCAGAGGCCTGTGAAGCACTGCCCCCCGAAGGACCGGCTGTTGCTGTGCTTCTTGTTCCACCCTGATGGCTTACCTACGCCACCTCCGTGGCATTGACCGACTGAACCAGAACCGGGTGGTGCAGCCTTACTGTCCAACGGGACAGGCAAAGCCTGATCGCTCTCAGTTCCAGTACCGACCAATTGAGGGGAGGAAAACTTCTCCCCCCCTTTAGGGCTGGAACCTGAATCCCCCAAACCCAGGGTTCCCGGGACTGACGCTCCGACCTGATCGGCCCGTCCAGGGATAGAGGAGATTCCCGTATACAGAACCGTAAGGAGAACCACTGGTGCGATCACAGGGTTTGTCCTACCTGAAGCATTAGAAGCTTGCTCGGTGTTAGAAACACCCCTGCCTGTACCGTGTCCGGAATCAGACCCAGGTACTCCAGCCGGCAAGCCAGCGTTAATGATGACTTCTGTCTGCTGAGCGCCTGACTGGTGCCTAGAAGCGCCTCCCGACGCTCCTGCGGGAGCCTCAAGTTTGAGGGGAAGGACTTTTCTGGGGGCAGAGAGCTTCTAGCAACCCCCAGAAACCGGCCCCCCACCCGTAAAGCGGGTGGGGGCAACCCATCATGTGGAGGCAGACTTGTCCTCTGTTTTTTCTGGCTTACGCTGCCAGGGCCTCTTGCTGTGGCCCGTGAACGCCTTCCCGGCCTTGCTTGCTGGGCCAGGCGCCCGAAAAATCTTCTTATGACCAGAAGAGACAGGACCCTGCCTACGACGACGATCTCGTCGCTTCGGCTCTGGAAGGAAAGAGACTGTGCCGCCATAGCCGTTGCTAGCGCCGGCCGCATGGCTGACCCAGCCAACAATAGTGCTTTAGACACTGTCTCTGTGCGGCGATCGGCCACCTCCTTAAAGGATGGTGACCCCTCCAAGGGGATGGTGGTTGCCTTATTCACATGAGCCACGGCAGGGTCCACTACCGGGGAAGCCCATCTCTTAGTAAAGCCTTCCTCAAAAGGGTAGCGAACAGCAAAGCTTTTAGGCAAAGCCAAGGAACTTGGTGGCCCACACCATTCCTTGAACACTGCCTGTTCAAACACCTGATCATAAGGGTAAGCCCTAGGGGACCTAGGGGGTCTAAGCGGTCCACAAACATATGCGGACTCATGCGACTCCCCTGTTTGGTCCAGTCGCATAGAGTCACGAATATCAGTGATCAGTGCTTCCACTATCGCTTTATACCGCGAACTAGGAGCCTCCTGATCCTCTTCGCCCTCTGAGGGCGGCTCACCCTCTGAAAGATCCACAGGTGTGACCACTGAGGCGCTTTCTAGATCTGAATCCTCCCCTGAGGAAAGAGGGGGGGTGGGCGCCCCTCGGAAAGGGCCCCCCTGCCCGGGGAAAGAACTCCCCAAACACCGCCCTCAGCTGTTCCAAGGACACAAGTGTTCCTGGGGAGGACTGTAGAGCTGCAGGTACCCCTGCCATAGTATTGCCGGCCTCTGACATCTCTACCTGGCACCCCCGCTGTGTAACCACCACCTCTACCCCACAAATCAGCCAGGGAGAGCCGGGCGGATTACACCCACCGCTATCGGCACCCAGGAAGCACCAGCTATACTTGCTGTTTGATGCCTCAGCACTCCAACCGAAAGAGCAATGCCCACGAACTACTGCATGCCAGGAGCTTGTTACTGTGTGTCAGCAATGGATGCTGCCATTACACACGTGCGGTCGGCCACGAACGAGCGGTGCTCCAAAATCCAATGGCGACGACTCGCCTGACACAGTGCTCCGGACGGTCGGTGCAGATTCGAACGGTTAGTGCAAAGGTGCCTGCGGGGGATGGAGGGAGGAGGGGGAGTGGGGGGGGAGGCCTCTAACAGACCCTCACCGGCTGGCCACCACAGAGCTGCCCAGGTGCCCACTCTCCATGCCCCTAGGGCGGAAGAGGGGTCCACTCACCAATCCAACGGGCACAGCGGGTAGCCACCCGGAGCAGACCTACCTCCCCGCAAGGAGGCATGCTGCTGGCCAGGCCACTGGACAGGCGAACCAGTCACTAAGTCGGAACGGGCACTATGCGGTGGGCCCCCCTAAGGGTGCTCGCATAGTGTCGGCCGGACTGGGGAGAGATTAAGATTCGAGATATCCTCTATACCACCAGACAGCTTCTTGATAACAGTCTTCCCTAGATGAATCTTCAGGAGACCGCAGATCCCATAGGGAACAAGGTCTACTCCTTGCACTAGGCAAATAAAAACTGATGTGCTGTACAGAGCAGGGGGATTATATGCTAAGGTGAGGACGGCCCCCTGGGAGGGGCCAACCTACACTTTTGTTTGTTTTGCCTAGGCTACTCCTAGTAGGATGAGCATAACCCCATGTGTCATAAGAAGGCTGCGTCTGTCAGTGAACGGAAGAGAAAAAGGAGGATTCCCCCCATCCACACAATCACTCCTGCTGTGCTTTTATATTCTGCTGGCGGGGAACCTCCCTGCCGTCAGAATACAATGATCAGTGCTGCCGGCTATAGCTGGTGGCACTGGTCATTTGGAGAAAATCAGACAGGCTGTTTGCACACAAGACGATCGATAGATCAATTTGTGTACAACAAGCTAGCCTGTACAGTGTACATGAATTGAAATTCACCCAGTCCCTGCTAAATTGGCCAAACTTCGATTTAACAACCCCCCCAACCATAGCTATATATACACACCAAAACTAACCAAAGCAGAGGGGAGCCACGGGGCAATGAGCGGAGGGGGCCCTGTCATTCTGTATGGGGTCCTATGACTTCTGCAGGCTGCCTGCTGCAATAACAGTCCCTGCATTGTGCTGCTAAATAGTAGAAGGAGAACAATGTGCCCAAAAACATTTTGTTGATGGCATCTACGGATAGTAAGCTCCCTGACGGTTGTGCTGACTGCAGTTGTGACATCAGTTTAGGCAGCTGGCAGCACAGTGTCACTAGCTCTCCAGAAATGAAAGCGCTACACGCACCCACTGAACCCTTTCCTGCACTTTAGCCACAGTGCAGGTAGTGATCTCACAAGCAGGTGGGACAACAGCAAGCTCTACCACTGGTCTAGGCTAACCAGAAGCACTAATTACAGCAAGAGAGGGTAGTAGATTTGCTGGCATTCTCTGTGAAAAGTGGGATCAGCAGCCCAGGATTTGGAGGTGCTCCTTGCTCCTCTGCTAACCAAAATATACCTCTGGAGGAAGCTAGTGGTAAAATTGACAAGGTCCCATAATCACAACACCTCCCTTTAATCCCATTTTCATTACAGTCCACCCCCTCTACTAGTCACAGCTACTCCCTACCACCATAACCTCCCCATACCAACTCACCTTCTCTACACAGTTGCAGCATCTCCCACCCACCTCTCTGGTCACTGTGCTTCTCTACCAACTACTTTACTTTACAGATCACAGCACCTCTGAATGCAAACCTCTCCTCCTTAGGCTACCTCCAGTCTACCTCTTCCGGAACTACCCTCTTCCGGAAAACCTCTTCCGGAACTACCCTCCTATCCATCTCCCCCCACCCTGTTTCATTACACTGCCTTTGTGCTATGCATCTCTCACCTTACAGGTCACAGCACCTACCTTCTACCTCATATACCTCACCCCAACAACCACTTGCCAGCCCTTCCCCTTTCCCTACGGTGTATGTGTGTAGGGGGCTGCAGCTTGGCATCTTTGCCTTGGGCACTGGATGACTTTGTCCCAGCACTGGTGGCAGGTGGCATTGATATGTAAATTGCGGGGCATATTCATAGGTATATCAACACTGCTGAATGCTGCCAACATTGTGGATGTAAACATGCCCTGCCTGCCATCAGTCTGTACTGCAAAGGTGAGCAGATGGGGGAAAGTGGATGTACAGAGGTAAAAGAGAAAGGATTACAGTTTGGAGTGTTAGTGCTCTATTTTCAGTGTACATAAAATCATAAGTAATGGCAGTGTTTCATTTTTAAAATAATGATCGTTTGAGGTCTGAGGTTTGCATATGTCCCTGACACTCTGGCTTGCAGGACGGCAATTTCAGTATATTTTATGAGTACAAGGCTTTCGTTTTGTTTAACTATGCCCCTTTAAGCCCGCGCACTCTTACCCCATTGTGGACCCACCCACAGTTTGCCATGGCACGCTACAAGAGCCACATTACTACTTTACTTAAGCAACACAGAAGGCACCCTCTCTCTCCCCCATCTCTTACCCTCCTCTCTCTCCCCAACCTCTTACCCTCCTCTCTCTCACCCCCCGCTCTCATCTACCCTTACCCCATTTCTATTTAATTTAATTTGTTTTAATAATTTATTTTAACAAAAATTGTTTGTGTTTTCATTTTATTTATTCCCAAAAAAGGTCCACCAAAATCCTCAGCACCGGGCCCATGATACCTTTAATCTGGCCCTGACACAGAAGATCTATTGCAGTGGACACACTAACATGCAAGATTTTAAGTATTATCTTGGGGAGATGCAGACTACAATACTGCAATCACTGAGCAGCAAATTATATCACTTGTGATGCATTTCAGTTATCTTGCAAACCTGGCCTGTTAGTGGGTCCTGAGGGCAGGAGTTGAGAACCACTGATCTATTTGGTTCCCTCTGTTTAGGCTCGATGGGATAGTGTCACGGCTGACAATAGAAATTGCTCCAACTCACAAACCATAGGGAAAAGAAAAAAAATTGTCCACCAAGTGTAAAACTGTATGGTGCTTTTTTAAAAGATATACTAAGAACTCACAGAACTCCAGATATAATTCAGGCCAGCATATAAAAAAAATCAATCGTTCTGAGGAATTGGTCCGCATATAGGTAGGCTCGACTTGTGTGGTAACATCACAGACAGACTCTGCCCTATACGTTGTCACAGCTGATGTCATCCGGGCATGGAATCCATGACCGTCACCACACTATTATATAATGTCCCAAGCAGAAAGAGCACAGCTGTCCCCATTTGTTTGGATCAGACAGTTTGCAAATATGGCTGCCATTGAGCCAGAGCCGATGACCAAACTTCGCTTTAAACACAATATGGCCATCTTTTCAAGGAAATAGATTACCAAGCCTCAATCTGAAATAAAGATCGCCATCTTCACAAAAAAACAAATGACCAAGCCTCGATCCGAAATCAAGATGGTCACGGTTATAATGGAAACGAACGGTTAGGCTTGATTTTGAGACTGGATGACAGCCAAAGGCCTCCTAGCCTGTCAATGTAAACAGATATCATTCTGAATGGAAATCCCGATCTACAGAGGTTTTGTAATATAAAAAAACTTGGATTGATATAAATGGCTATATATGTAACAAATGACAAAAAGGGGTAATGTTTTAAATTAATTCAGCAGGAAATGATGTGTAAAATGCAAACCGTTCCAAATGAGGTCATAAATATAATAGAATACTGTCTGGCAAAAAACTGAAAAAAAAAAAATAGGGGATATACAGTATCTCACAAAAGTGAGTACACCCCTCACATTTTTGTAAATATTTTATTACATCTTATAATGCGACAATACTGAAGAAATTACACTTTACTACCATATAAAGTAGTGAGTGTACAACTTGTATAACAGTGTAAATTTGCTGTTCCCTCAAAATACCTGAAGACACTGAACGCAGCCATTAATGTATAAACCGCTGGCAACAAAAGTGAGTACACCCCTAAGTGAAAATGTCTAAATTGGGCCCAAAGTGTCAATATTTTGTGTGGCCACCATTCATTTTCTAGCACTGCCTTAACCCTTGGGCTTGGAGTTCACCAGAGCTTCACGGGTTGCCACTGGAGTCCTCTTCCACTCCTCCATGACGACAGAGCTGGTGGAGGTTATAGACCTTGTCCTCCTCCACTTTCCATTTGAGGATGCCCCACAGATGCTCAATAGGGTTTAGGTCCGGAGACATGCTTGGCCAGTCCATCGCCTTTACCCTCAGCTTCTTTAGCAAGGCAGTGGTTGTCTTGGAGGTGTGTTTGGGGTGCTTATGTTGGATTACTGCCCTGTGGCCCAGTCTCCGAAGGGAGGGGATCATGCTCTGCTTCAGTATGTCACAGTACATGTTGGCATTCATGGTTCCCTCAATGAACTGTATCAATGAACTGGTAGAACATATTGCATCAAACACTTGCATGCACAACTAAGAATGCTGTGTACCTTATCACTTGTCCATTTGGCAAGCAATACGTGGGGAGAACAATCAGAACTTTTTTAGTACGTGTGAACGAACGCATCAATAGTATTAAAAAAGGCAAAAGAGAACACAAAGTACCCCAACTCTTTAAGTTGCCACAAAAGAAAACCTATGGGTACTTCTTTTGTGGCGAAAGATATATAACCCCCTGGAGAGGTGGATCAACTAAAAAGGGGTGTTTCCCAGATGGAAGTTAGATGGATTTACGAATTAAATATTTATGTCTCCCACAGTATGAACGTGGACTGGAACATAAATGCTTTTAACAATTCCTGATAAGCTCTATGTTTCTCGATTTTGCTTATTGTATAGATTGTTTAGGTTTCTCCTTTTGTAGATTGTTCATTTAGGTCTATTCACGTGAGGTCTTTGAGACATCATTATGAAGGGATTGTGTTGGGGTATCTGTTAGAAAGAGGACAGCTATATTCCCTCTCCCCCAATACAAATCCCCTGTTTTTCATGTATTGTTCATGGCATTCCAGTTTTACATAAATCCAAGTTTTTTATAATACAAAACATCCTTCGATTGGGATTTCCATTCGGAATGAGATTTGTTATTTACATTGAAAGTGAGGCTTGGATGTCTTTGGCTGTCATCCAGTCTCCAAATCAAGGCTTGGCCACCTGTTTCCATTATAACAGTGGCCATCCTAATTTCAGATCGAGGCTTGACCATCTGTTTCCTTGAGAAGACGGCCATCTTGTAATCAAAGCAAGGTTTTGTCATCCGCTCTGGCTCAACCATAGCCATATTTGCGGTCTGATCCAAACAAGTGGGGACAGCTGTGCTTTGCTTGGGACACTATATAAAATATCATGGTGGGGGACATGGACTCCATGCCCCTGATGACATCAGCTCCGTCAGATCTGTCTGATGTTACCACTCAAGTCGAGCCTGCCTATATGCGGACCAGTTTACAGGAGCTATTGATTTTGTTACATGATGGATTAGATCTGGCGTTCTGAGAGTTCTTAGTATTTCTCTCTTAATAAAGCACCATACAGTTTTACCCTATGTGGACCATTTTTTCTTTTCCCTGTGGTCTGTGAGTTGGAGCAATTTCTGTCATCAGCTATGACAGTATCCCAGCCTAAACAAGAGGGAACCGAATAGATTTTCTGTTTATTATCCACACTTGTCTAGACTCTTATAATTTGGGATCAAGATCTCTGGCAAGCAAGCATTTCATACAAGGTGGGGGTGCACCTGGGTGAAATTTTCACAAAGTTTATGTTCACTCACATTGGATATTTGCTCAAGAGACTGCATTCACCTATATTGTTTTGGTGCTTGGAGACCAACATGAGACGTTTATGGACATTGTTTTTACTATTTGTATCACTTTGACTGATTAGAGTGGCAACTTATGTTATTTTTATTTTAATCACCAACTGCCCTGTTGTATTGCTACCCACAGCTTATATTCAATTTGTTTAGATTAAATTTTAAACTTTATGCCTGCACAATTTTCTGTATTTTACACAATTCATTGAGAACACTGAAGTGGTCACCCTTAGGAAGGAAACACTGCCTTTTTTTTTTTTGACCTGCAAAGTAAAGGTATAATGTGCTAGTAGCACATTATGTGAAACTTACCTGCAAACTAAGCCCTCGTGGCCGCCGCTGGAGGTGGCATCCATCTTTTCCAGTCTTCCTTCCGGGTCCGCGGACTCCGGCTGTGTAACTGGCCGGAGCCATGTGATATCAATCCCACGCGCATGCGCGGGAGCCGCCAGTGGGCACAGGGCTCTGAAGACACGGCACAGGCGGCCATTCCAGCAGAGAGCATGACGTCATCGGCTGTGTATACAGTACATATGTCTTAAACGGTGCCAGTTTAGGAGATATTTACAATAGTGCTTGGGCCTACAGGGAAAGTATTTATCTGTGTGTAGTTTCTTCAAACTTCCCCTTATCCGATTATAGACAGATTTGTTGCCAAAGTAATGAAGGACTGGGTGAAATAAAAAATATAAAATACCAGACACTTGTTATTCGTAACCATAACATTTTTTTTAATCATTAAGCTGGCGAGATAGGGAGGGGCAATATTGTGTTTTACATTCATCAGATTTGTATGATGGTTTTTCATCGCAACTTAAAGTGTTACTAAACCCAGGATCCTGCATTCACCATATCTGGTCTCCCACAGTACACAGAACATGGAAATGCAATTAATTTAGTAACTATAAACTGGTATATACCTTTTCTCATCAGCAGTATATAGCAATCTTGTGGCTTCTATCAGTTCCTGGTAAAGCTTGTAGGAGTTTTCATACTGCACTGAGCTGTCCTATCAGGATGGTGCAGGTAAGCAGTGATGAATAGGCCTCACCTAGCAATGTCCTGGGAGTATTCCAGTCGGGCCTCATAAGGCATGTAAATGGCTTACACCTTGTCCGAGCTGCACAGTTTGTTTTTATCTAAAGATGTCCCTTATCTGCATAGACAGTTTTGTGGTAAAGAAGGTGAACTATCCCTTTAAAAATGAGTTTTAGTCAAGTATGTAAAAAATTAAGTCAGCAGCTACAAAAGCTGTTGGGGGGGGGGTCTAAACGCACATTCTGCTGAGTGGACCGAGTCCTTGGAAAAAACTCTTATGTAAATCTCCATGTCAAAGTATCTCAAAGTATTTATGGAAACCTTTGCTTAGGCTCCAAGCAAAAGCATTTAGATTAAAACCTAGTGCCTGAGGTCAGGTGTGTAACATAACATTACAACCCTACAACAATGACTATCTGCCAGTAGATCCAGTAGATGATACTGGCCTGCTCCTAACTACAACATGCTTGCGCAAAGGACAGAAAGGAGTACTGTGAATTAAATGACCACTGAAAAGGTGGTACGGGCAAAACGTAGTAATCTATGACAAGCAGTGTTCAGCACTGCAGAAAAATAGAACATTTTATCTACCAGTAAAATCAGTTTTTCAGGAATACAGTACAAGACACAGGATCTTTATCTTTAAAGAGGAAGTAAACCCTGATGTAAACCCTAATGGGTTTACTTCCTCTTATCCACCTGCAATGTAAAAGCATAATAGGCTGGTATGCATCGCATACTAGCCAATTATGTGCCACTTACCTGCCATCGACGCCCGCGCTGTCCCCGCAGTAAGAAGCGTCCATCTTTGCCCCTCTTCCTTGCGGAGCAGCAAACTCCGGCATTGTGACTGGCTGGAGGTGCAGGAGCTGCCAATTGTGGCATGCTGTCAGTGAAGAAACCGCACGGAGGCAGTTTCTTCACTGCGCAGGTGTTGAATGACCTTGGCACATGCCAGTATAGTGTACATCTCCTAAATCGTCCAGGCTTAGCTGTAGTTTACAGTGGTTGTCAAGAGTTGACAACCACGAGTTACAGTGGGGAAAATTATTATTTGATCCCCTGCAGAGTTTGCCCACTTACAAAGATATGAAGGGTCTAGAATTGTTATCATAGGTGTAACTTAAATGATAGACAGAATATCAACCCAAAATCCAAACAAAAAAAACCTGATACAGAATCATATAAATTGAGTTTTAGTTCAGTAAGTAAAATAAGTATTTGATCCCCAGGCAAAACATGACTTTGTACCCTTGTTGGCAAGCACAGAGGTAAGACGTTTCTTGCAGTTGGTTACCAGCTTTGCAGACATCTCAGGAAGGATGTTGGTCCACTTTTTACAGAGCTTCTCTAAATCCTTAAGGCAGTGGTTCTTAACTCCTGTCCTCAGAACCCACTAACAGGGCAGATTTTAAGTATTACCTTGGGGAGATGCAGACTAGAATACTGCAATCACTGAGCAGAAAATGATATTACCTGTGATGTATTTCAGTTATCTTGCAAACCTGGCCATTTTATATAGAATTAAGGTCTGGAGACTAGCTAGGCTACTCCATGAACTTAATGTGCTTCTTCTTAAAGCCACTCCTTTGTTGCCTTGGTGGTATGCTTTGGGTCGTTGTCATGCTGGTAGACCCATCTTCAGTGTTCTAGCTGAGGGAAGAAGGTTCTCATCCAAGATTCTACAATACATGGCCCCATTCATTGGCCCCTCAACGTGGAATAGTTAACCTGTACCTTTAACAGACAAGCAGCCCCAAAGCATAATGTTTCCACCTCCGTGCTTGACTGTAGGGATGGTGTTCTTCGGGTCAGTTTCAGCATTTTTCTTCCTCCAAACATGGCGAGTCGAGTTAATTGCAATGAGACAAATTTTGGTCTCAGCTGACCACAGCACTTTCTCCCAATACTTCTCTGAATCATATAGATGTTCATTGTAAAACTTCAGATGAGTCTGTACATGTGCCTTCTTGAGGAGGAGGCCCTTGCGGGTGCTGCAGGATTTGAATCCATGGCGGTATTTTGTGTTACCAATGGTTTGTTTGGTGACTGTGGTCCCAACTGCCTTGAGATCATTCACAAGCTCCTCCCCTGTAAGTTCTGGGCAGATCCCTAACTTTTCTCATGATCATCCTTGACACATGATGCAAAATCTTGCATGGAGCTCCAGGGTCACTGATGTTTTTTTTTGTATTTCTTCTATTTGCGAATAATCACGCCAACAGTTGTCTGCTTCTCACCAAGCTTCTTGCTGATGGTCTTGTAGACCATTCCAGCATTGTGCAGGTCTACAATCTTGTCCCTTACGTCCTTTGACAGCACTTTGATCATGCCCATTATGGTGAGGTTTGAATGGAAGAAAGATTCTGTGGACATGTGTCTTTTATACACTATTATATAGGATTTATATAGCGCCAACATTAGCACATAACATATAGCACTTTAAAACATTAGGGCAGGCAGTACAATTACAATTCAATACAGGAGGAATCAGAGGGCCCTGCTCGTTAGAGCTTACAATCTAGGATGTTCTCGTTAGGAGCACCTTCTTAAATTGATAGGACTAATTTGTGTATCACATGAGCACATACTGTAGCCATAAAAGAAAAATTGCAGCGCCTTAAGAATGTGAAAAATGTTCATAAAATGTTGATGGAACCAATACACATAAATTGCTCTGTATATTGAAATACTATAGTCCCAACGGAGGAGACAAAGAGCTGAGTCTCAATCTTCCTATATCCTTATATCCTAGTAAATCAGGGTGATCTTACCAACATCAGGGTAATCAAAATGACCGGGGGTATTCTGATAAATCCAATATATAAAAGGATGTATGCTTACCAGAATCCCTTAGGTCATGCGCAGATGTCAAAATGAGCCGATAGGTAGGTGCTCTGATGTCATCCGGGGTCCTGGTGGAGAACCAACAAGCAACGGATATCCAAGAGGTGATGGTCTGGAATCTCACAGATGTCATCAACGGTCGAGACCAGGAAGAAGCAAGGGTCAAAAACACATCACGGATAGTAGTCTCCAACTCTTCACCGCGATTACTCCCAAGGGTTTACCGGTGGATGGTATATTGCAATATAGTGGAGACAAGAACCGCAATAGTGTGATACTGTATAAATTCTATTTTATTTATAAGAATCTGTATTATACTCACAAGATATAAAATATAGAGAGCTCTCAAAGTAAAAAACGTGACAGGGGGGTATGGAGACCCGACGCGTTTCGGCTCCAATAGCCGTCATCTGGGGTATACCCCCCTCCTGTCACTACCCATATATATAATAAAATGAATCCAAATAGAACAGAACCGCCCAATCAGGGCTAAAACCGGAAGTCATTTCGGTTAAAATGGCGTCCATTGGCGTGAGTTCCACGCCTCTATCTCATATCCATGTGTTTCAGTATACAAGGCAAGGAAAAACTCCATTTTAGCAAAAAAAAGAAAATGGTGTCTGATGGCGTGAGTTCCAAGCCTCTATTTCAGTTCGTATGTTATATTAAAACAAAACAGTCAACTACAAGGAGTTGATAAAATCATTGAATGTAATCTATTGTGCTATAAAGAAAAAAACCCGCAACCAAAAAAATAAGCATTAATATGCAAATGCGGACGTGTAAAGTGAACAAAAGACCGGAAGTGGTTAAAAAACCAGCTCCATCCGGTCTGGTGTTTGTAATGAAGGTGTTAATGTCATTTCCTTTGTTCAGCAAGTGTCAGCAGAGGGAGTATGTCCCTCTAACATCACCAAGGGTCACAACCCATCTCATGGTGAACAAAGTATCTTGACACAAACGAACAGTGTCAAATAAATATCTGGTATAAATTAAATAAGTGAATGAGGTTATAATGAGTGAAAAAATGTGCAAGTTAGGAACAATATTGGAAACGATCCGGAATTGACATAGAATCGTCTGATAAATGGTGTCAGCAAAGGATGTAGTGTGCCACAGGAAGTGACATGTGCATGTTAAAAAAGCATAAAAAATCAATTGCAGGAGAAAATAAGGGAGGGAGAGTGTAAGTGAACGAAAATCCAGTGTAGAATAAGTACAATTTGATGGATTAATATTATAAAGTGTCTTAAAAACCGTACTAAACTAAAAACGCCAGATTAATTAAAAACGACTTGCGGTACACATAAAATGAATAAAATGGTTTGCAGTACACATAAAATAAATAGAATGCCCAACACTATGTATAAAATTTGTAGTACATAAAAGATCCCCGGTAATTATGTGCCGCCAAGAAAATTTTCACGAACATTAAACCAAATATAAAAGGAAAAACTTTAAACGCATTGATATCTAAAAACGCATGTCTTAAAAAAGATATCTATAAATAAGTATTAAATGTCTGAACCAATTCTTGGTAAAACCACATATAATATATTGGCATAAAGATGCAGCCAAAAGCGCATTGGGACAGCAGAACTAGACCTTGGATAATAACATGAACCTGATGATAAAAAGTAGAGTATAGCATAAAAAGCAAGTAAAATTAGATAAGACCAAAAAGGGGGCCAATTAAGACAATAAGGGAATAATATGACAAGAAAAATATGATAAAAGATGGTAATAAAAAGTAGTCATAAAACGTTAGTAATTAATTGGGTCACGCCTTGTTTATTTTCCCCGCAGAGGGTCTACCTCTGCAGGACCTAAATATGGGAATTCTCGATGGTGGGGGTACCCTACTTGCAACTAACCCTATATTTAAGAAAGTATTTGTTCCGCACTGGGTTAATTAATGATTGCAAAATACTGATGAAAAATAATGGTAGAAAATAGTATAAAAAGAACAGTATAATAAGGGAATAACAGAATTAACCGGGGGAAAAACCAGAATAGATTAAAATGAACGAAAAATACGATATGAGATGAAAAATAGTAGTCCAAGTACAATAATAGGTTCCAGATCAAGACGACAGGGT
>BLSH010098865.1:168998-184933 GCA_018402905.1 Glandirana rugosa | reverse complement strand
GCACCTACCTATCGGCTCATTTTGACATCTGCGCATGACCTAAGGGATTCTGGTAAGCATACATCCTTTTATATATTGGATTTATCAGAATACCCCCGGTCATTTTGATTACCCTGATGTTGGTAAGATCACCCTGATTTACTAGGATATAAGGATATAGGAAGATTGAGACTCAGCTCTTTGTCTCCTCCGTTGGGACTATAGTATTTCAATATACAGAGCAATTTATGTGTATTGGTTCCATCAACATTTTATGAACATTTTTCACATTCTTAAGGCGCTGCAATTTTTCTTTTATATTTATTGAGACAATTGGATTAGTTGTTGTTTGCGAGCAGCCTATGTCACATCTAATTTTAATATCTAGACCTTTTTAGTTACTTGTGAGCGCGGACTTTTACCTTGTACATACTGTAGCCAGTCTGTGGGAGACAGAATTAGGTAGGGAACCAAATACGCATTTTACTCACTGAACTGCAACTCAATTTATAATATTTATATCATGTTTTTTCTGGATTTTTGGTTGAAATTCTGTCTCTATCATCTAAAATACACCTATGATAACCATCATAGACCCTTCATTTCTTCGTAAGTGGGCAAGCTTACAAAATTTGCAGGGGATCAAAGAATTATTTTCCTCACTCTATATGCAGCTACCTTCAGGTGATTGAACACTGGCAAAACAAAAGAAAGTTGCAGGGACACCCACAACCTAGCCCCTCTCAATTCTAGCTAGCCTCTGTATTGTAGCAAGCAATAGGGGGATCATAAAGAACAAAGGGGAGGGACCTATGTCCTGCATGGTACTCCAAGATATGTATTTTACAGGTAAATGAAAACTATTACAGGAGTACAGGACACAAGATCTTTGGACTTTAACCATGGGATGTCCAAAATCAGTTCAATTGAAGTGTGGGCAACGAAGCAAACAAAATGACAGCAGGCCCTCCTAACGAGTCAAAAAGGGCATGACCGACTCCGAGCAGCTTAAAGCACCTTACATCCGAAACTGGCATTAGAGCATGCCTAAACAGCCACCTGGTAAAACCTACGAACATAAACCCAGGTGGCAGAAACAAATTTTTGATGCTGAAAATCTACAGATCTAATAGAGTGTGCCTTAACATAGGAGGAAACCTTAACCTTTAGAATGTAGGCATGAATGACTTCTTGTCCAATCTACCTAGCAATGGTGAAGCAAGAAGCAGGGAGACACCTGCAGGAACCCCTTGAAAGCACAAAGAGAACCTGATTGTTTAATATAGGCTGTAGCCAAGAAACAGACTCTCCCACGTGTATCACAAGACAGTGGAGAGAAAATTTCTGGGGATGTTTCAGAGCAGGAAATAAGGAAGGCAGGACAATGTCCTGTTTGAAGTGGAAAGAGGAAGCCACCTTGGTGAGAAAAAAAAAATGTAGGCATCAAGACAACTCTGTTCTAGTGTAGCACTGGGAAAGGCCCATTAGGCTAAGGACCCTTTATGCATCAGTGAACAAGAAAGGCCACCTTGCAAGTAATGTCAGATGAGAGAATATTTCCTGAACACACTCCATGCAAAATACTGGCTTTTCAAGTGTGATGGTAGACTTTGTGAGAAGTCCGCTTCCTAGTCTTCTGCTTTGGTAAGCAGTACTCAAATCCAAATGCTGATAATGGACTTTATTGGAGAAAAGATCAGATTCATCCCACATATTATTGGGATAGATTTTTTTAGACTGATACCACGCAAAATAAACCTCTCAGGTGTGAGAAGTCAACTTATTAGCCTTTAAAAGTGCAGGGATGACTGAATCTGACAGGCCCTTGTCCTTTAGCAGCTGGGCTTCAACAGCAAAGCCATTAAAGCCAGCAACTGAGAAGCAGGTGGACCAGTTCTTGGGACACAGGATCATACAATCTGAAACGGCCCACCAAAAGGCTGCCAGGAGTGCGAGTTTAACCACTTCCCACCCGGCGCATTGACAAATGACGTCCGGGCGGGTGGCTCATTATCCTGACTGGACGTCTATTGACGTCCTCAGGATAATCCGCGATCGCTGGTGCCGTGGGTCAGTTTGACCCACCGCATTACCGACCGAGGTAAAAGGCTTCGATCCGAAGCCTTTTACCATGTGATCAGCCGTGACCAATCATGGCTGATCACAGTGTAAATAGGAAGAGCCGTTGATTGGCTTTTCCTCTGCTCAGGTCTGCAGACCTGAGCAGCGGAGAGCCGATCGGCTGCTCTCCTGACAGGGGGGGGGGCTGCGCTGAACGTTTATCAGCGCAGCCACCCTCAGGATCACCCCACTGGACCACCAAGGAGCTGGATCAAGACCCCCAGGGAGCCCCCCCCGGACATCACACAGAGGCTGCCTAGGACCACCAGGGAAGGACCACTGAGGCCGCCCAGGGAGCCCCCACTAGACCACCAGGTAAGGGCATTATTGTGCACTGTAGGGATGGCACTGTGCCCATGTATGATGCCTGCCAGTGCCATCCCTAACAGTGCTTGTTGCATCTGTGCCCACCACTGCCACCTATAAGTGCCCACCTGTGACACCTATCAGTGCCCACCTGTGCCACCTATCAGTGCCCACCTGTGCCACCTAAAAGTTCCACCTATCAGTGCCGCCTATGAGTGTCCATCAGTGCCGCATATCAGTGCCACGTATCAGTGCCGCCCATCAGTGCTGTATATGTGCCCCATCATCAGTGCAACCTTATCAGTGCCACCTCATCAGTGCCAATCTGTACTGCCTCATCAGTGCCCGTCAGTGTAGCCTCATCAGTGCCCATCAGTGTAGTCACATCAGTGCCCATCAGTGTAGTCACATCAGTGCCCATCAGTGTAGTCACATCAGTGCCCATCAGTGAAGGAGAAAATGTACTTTATACAAATTTTTGTGACAGAAAAAGAAAAATGTTTTTTTTTTTCAAAATTTTCGGTCTTTTTTTGTTTATAGCGGTGATCAGAAATGACGCAGAGGCAATCAAATACCACCAAAAGAAAGCTCTATTTGTGGGAACAAAATGATAAAAATTTTGTTTGGGTACAACATCGCACGACCGCGCAATTCTCATTCGAATCGCAACAGCACTGAAAGCTGAAAATTGGTCTGGGCAGGAAGTGTTCTAAGTGCCCGGTATTGAAGTGGTTAAGTACCATGTCCTCCTGAAACAATTCCGTGCAATGAGAATCAGAATGCTCACCTTCTCAATCAGTCAGAGAATATGAGAGATAAGCTGGAGGGTCAGAAGGTCTTAGATCAGGTGGAACTGATCCCAGGGAGACCGATTGTCTACTCTGAAGGTCCAAGGGTCCCTAGACCTGGTGACAAACTTATCCATTGTTGAATCTGAATGACAAAAGATCCAGGTTCGGCATCCTCCACCTGTGGCAAAGGGCTTGAAATATCTCCAGATCCAGATGGTGAAGTATAAAAAAGCCCGCCTTCCAATTTTCCACTTTTGGGATGTGGATAGTGGACAGGAATGGAACATGAAAATCTGCTCAAGAGTATTAAGTCAGCTTTCTTTTCAGCAGCATGACTTCTGGTGCTTCCTTAATGGTTGATGTAGGCCATAGCTGTGTCATTTTCCTACTAGAATTTTGTTGGGTGACCTCACAGCTGAAAGCTCCAGCAAGAAGGGACAGCTGAGTTACAACATGTCTATTGGAAGATGGGTTTTTGACAACTAAGTTCCCTGCATCCATGACTCATCCCCAGCCCAGGCTGGTATCTTTTGTGAGAACGTTCAATATCTTTGAGGAAAGTGTTTCTCTGACTCATAAAAGAACATCTGGGTAGCAGTGACCATAACATGATTTAATTTAATGTAAGCTGCAAGCAACAAACAGGCATGGGAAAGATAAAAACACTTAATTTTAAAAGAGCAAATTTTCCAAGGATGAAGGCTGCTCTCCAGGACTTAGACTGGGAGGGAATATTGGCATCGTTAAACACAGAGCAGAAATGGGAACTTTTCAAAAAGACTGTATGCGAACTCCCTGCAAAGTATATTCCCATGGGCAATAAGTTTAAGGCCTCATACACACGGGCGTATGTTAAAAAAATAAGCAAAACGTCGGGTCTGAGGTCAGGGATAAATCAGCGTTTTTTTTTCAGCGTTATGCATCAGCGTTAGTGAGCATCGGCATCAATAGGCGTTTTAAAAAAAAAAAAAATCCGCTGCTATTTTTCAACCTAAAAATGTTGGCGCCAAAAAGGCCAGTTAACGTCAGCACAGCGTTAGTGAGCGGTTTGCGGTGTCGGCATCAGAACGCCAAAACGTTACAGCCTTGGAACGCGCAGGCCATGGGTTCTACTTTAAGCTCACTAACGATGACTCGCCCTCTACAGCTCAAAAACGTCGGCATTTTTATAGGGCCATTGACTAACATGGAAAGCTGCAAAAACCGCCAAAAAACATGGCGTCAAAAAACGTCTGTGTATGAGGCCTAACAGGCTAAAAATAAAGCCTATGTGGCTCACAGCTAAAGTTAAAAAAAGTTATATGAAAAGAGCTTTTAAATATAAAAATGAAGGAACACTAACTTTTAAATGTTACAAAGAATATAATAGAATATGTAAAATGGAAATAAAAGAAGCAAAAATTCAAAACGAACGACAGATTGCAAAAGATAGGACAAACCCCCAAAAATTCTTCAACTATATTAATAGTAAAAAGGTCAGGTCTGAGCAACATGCTATATAATCTAAAGTGGGTGACTGGGGACAAAGAGAATGCAAACATAGTAAATACTTTCTTCAGCTCTGTGTATACAAAGGAACATGGGGGAGCTCATGTCCATAATGGGGGTGGTAGTGATATAGCCCCAAATGATCCACAATGGCTCAAAAGTGAAATGGTCCAGAAGTATTTAGACAGAATAAAAGTAGATAAAGCACTTAGACAGATGGCATCCACCCATGGATCCTAAAAGAATTGAGCTCTGTCTTTCAAACCCATTGTATATGATTTTTAGGTACTCCTTAATGACTGGAATAGTACCACTGGATTGGCGTGGGGCCAATGTGGTGCCCATATTTAAAAAGGGATCAAAGTCTTTACCCAGTAACTATAGACCGATTAGTTGGCAACAGATACGTTTGGAAACATGGATGTAGGACAGTAAGCCCAAGCTCTGTCAGATTGGACGGAGAGCATCTGTGAACAGCAATTTGCAAGTCTTCAACGTGCAAGGCAGGGCTTTTTGGTACGCTGTAACGTCACTTCGTTTGCAAGAGGCAGCCTATGGAACGCAAATCGTCCCAGGCTTCAGGAAGTCTTTATTGTCTGTAGCCCATGTGCTTGTATGGTGCATTGGGATGTTTTAAAATTGAACCTTTGTTTTTAATCTGGCTACATACTTTTTGTGGAAATAATAAAACAAATTGAATTACCCTGTGAGTTTTTTTTCCTTCAACCCCTTTCTATGCACTGGTATGGAGAGATGATCTGTAGCTGAGGAACGCATTCTACAGATCAGGAAACCGGATAGTCTGCATAAATGCGGTTTACCTCTGCAGGGGTGCTGCCTTCAGGTGAGTGAAGACACAAAGGGGAGCACAAGTGGACCCACTATTTTGCACAAGGAAAAGTTTTTTGCACAAGTCACTGTGGAATTCGCAAGGCACTTGACAGCATTGTTGCACATTTGAACTTTCATTTATATTAATTATATTGATTATATGGTTAAAATGTATGGTTTAATTGTTTATCATCACACACACACACACACACACACACACACACTTATATATATATATATATATATATATATATCGTGGTAAGCATCTAATAGCCACCAGCAGGATATAAAGACCGCGCTATCTGCCCCAGCTCATAGTATCTGTTCGTTTAACGTCTATAGTTGGGAAGATACTGGAGAGTTTAATAAGACCACATAGATGAGTTCTTGTTGGAAAAAAATATTTTACGCAACAGACAGCATGGATTTATGAAAGACAGACGTTGTCACACACACCTGATTTCTTTTTATGAGGACGTAATTAACGTGGGCGCTAAGAATATGCATGGTACAACTGGGGGAAGGATCTTGGGGTTTTGGTAGATCATAAGATGAATAATAGCATGCAATGCCACGCTGCGGTTTCCAAAGCAAGCAAAATCCTCTCTTGTATTGAGAGGTATGGACTCCAGAGAGAGAGACAATCATTTTGCCCCTGTACAAATCATAAGTAATACCTCATCTGCAATATGCAGTTCAGTTTTGGGCACCAGTTCTCAAAAAGGATATCAGGGAACTGGGGAAAGTGCAGAGAAGGGCAATCAAACTGATAAGAGGAAAAAAGATTTAATCTCCAAATATGGAAAGTTTTCTTCACAGTTAGAGCTGTGAAAATGTGGAATTGACTCCCTCCAGAGGTGGTTTTAGCCAGCTCAGTAGATTGCTTTAAAAACGGCCTGGATTCTTTCCTTAACTAGTTGCCGACCGCCCGTTGTGGCTTGACGGCGGCAACTTGGTTCGATGTCGCAAATCGCCACCAGGTGATGGCGGCTGCAAGAACGTGCACTGTGAGCGCGCGCCGCCAGAGGGCCAGGAAGTGGGTAGGGCGGACGCGATGTCCGCCGGCTATGTGTGATTGCCCCCCTCCGGAGTGACAGAACGGGGATCCGTGTTTGTAAACACTGTTCTCCGTTCTGACAGAGTGGGAAGGGATGTGATCTAAGGTTCCCTGTGTATGGGAGCCGCGATCACTCTCCTCCCCCAGCCAGCCCAGCCCCCATGAATTTAGAACACATACAGGGAATACAGTTAACCCCTTAGAGCACCCCCTGCAGGTTAACCCCTTCACTGCCAATGGCATTTACACAGTAATTAGTGCATTTTCATAGCAATAATCAGTGTATAAATGCCAATGGTCCCAAAAAAGTGTCAAACTGGTCCGACATGTCTGCTGCAATATCGCAGCCCCGGAAAAAAAAAAAAAAATTGCGGATCGCCACCATTACTAGTAAAAAAAAAAATAAAAACACCATAAATTTTCATCATTTGTAAACACGGCAACTTTTGCGCAAACCAAACGCCGATTGCATTTTTTTTTTTTTACCAAGAATATGAGGAAGAATATAAAATCGGCCGGAACCGATGAAAATTTTTTATACTTTTTGGGGATATGTATTACATTTTTGCAAAATTGTCACTCTTTTGTTTATAGCGGCGATCAGAAATAACGCAGATGTGATCAAATACCACAAAAAGAAAGCTATATTGGTGGGGGAAAAAAAAAAAAAGACGCAAATTTAGTTTGGGTATGCCGTCGCACGACTGCACAATTGTCAGTTAAAGCGACACAGTGCCGAATCACAAAAAGTGCTCTGGTCCTAAAGTGGGAAATCCTTCCGGGTCTGAAGTGGTTAATGTTCATAATATAACTGGGTACTAACATTTATAGGTAAAGTTGATTGAGGAAAAATATGATTGCCTCTCAGGGGATCAGGAAGGATTTTTTTTTCCCACCCTATAGCAAATTGGATAATGCGTTGCTGGGGCTACAATCAGGCCCAGCACCCTCATGCAGGCACAAATCGACGATTGACTATCGAACTGAACAGGCATCATAAAAGGACGGACAGAAGCTTGTTCTGGGTCAGGAAGATCTTAGACAGGCCCAGGTACTCTAAGCAGTAAGTCAGTTCCAGCAATGACTTCCAAAGGTTGAGGATCCAACTAAATATTTGCAGAGTTTGCACTGTCCATTGGCTAACAGAAATCGGGAGGACCAATCCCTTACCAGGAGTCTGCCTAGGTAACCCACAACTTATATTCCCGGAGAATGAACTAGGGCCAAACCAAGCACATTTGGACAGGCCAAAGACAGGGGCAAGACATTAGTAATGCCAACTGCTCACAACAAAATACAGAAAGCATTGATGTGGAGGAAAACAAAATGTGCAAGCAAGTCTCCTGGATAGCCATTAGGATAAGAAAATCCCCCAGAATGAGGGAGGCAATGACTGGCCTGACCATGTGAAACTTTTGAACCTGTAGAACAAGTTTAGTGTCAGTAAAAAAAAAAAAAAAAAATCCAGAATGGGCCGAACTCCTCAAAGTGGAATAGGTTTGAGTCGAAACCCTGAAAACATACCTCCATCATGACTGGTGCAATGAGCCCCTGGGAGATGAACTGCTGAACAGAAACCAGTAGATCCACCCATGCTTGTGGGAAGAGAGGAAGAATTTGGGAACACCAAGCTTGGAGGAGGCAGCGTTTAAAAAAAAAAAAAAATTGTAGCCCCTGAAAATCTGCACCAAAACATTTGAGATTTCCTGGGACCAGCAGACCAATAGATGTCCAAGTCAGGGCTGCCTCTTAAGAAGAGGGCTTAGTGCCAGACTTGGCTAGCTTGGTCTTCCAAAGAATATTTGTTCTATATGTAGACTTGAAGTTGGAGGTCAGAGGGATGAAAGGAACTTTTCCTAGTCTGAGGCGTAGTAGGTCTACCTGTAGAAGAGTAAGCATTTTTTTTCTGGGAAAGGAGGGCGTGTACTCTTACTCCTGTGATCTCCTTGATGTAATTACCTAAATAGGAACCAAAGCGTTCTCCTTCAAAGAGCAGATGCTCAAGGAGTTTCTTGCACAGGGGTTCGTTGACCAGCATTTGAGCCAAAGAATTCTTTGTATTTGGAAGGAATATAGGCTTGTCCTGGAGATTTGGCAAAGCATATCCACCAAGCCATTCAAGCAGTAACGCAAGGCCACAAGTAATAGCTCTAGTTGGTGGTGAATAGAGGGATCTGTTAAGATGAAGTTGGATCTTGGGGCCATGTGCTTAGTCCCGACAGAAAAGGTGTGGCTGACTGCCATGAAAGCAACCGGAGGATACATGGTAGGGCCAGTTGAGGAAACTAAAAAAGGGGCTTCAAACCTTTTGTCTGCTGGACCCTTAAACACAGGATTATCCTTTACAGGGACTGTTCGCATCTTGCAAGACAAGAGATGTCAAGGGTCAGCACGGGGATCATGCAGTTTTGCAGGAATCTCTCCTCATTGGGATATTGCGGTACTAAATGTTTAGGAAGTGACAACTTATCAATGATGGGCTCTGAGAGCGAGTGAACTGAGAAGGTCTTTGCAGGTTTTTCGGGACTGCATGCTGGATAACTTTGGTAAGAAAACTCAAACGTACAGCATCAAAGGTAGCAATGGCTCCTTCTGTGCCTGAGACATGTAGGAGAGGTGGTGCAGATTGGGGGGTAACCACATGCTACATGTGTTTTGGTCCTGCCCAGGGCATTTTTGGACTAAACAAAAGGGATAATGCAAAAATGTACCCCTAGGACTCTCCCATTTATCTACTGCATCACAATGAGATACCATCATTCACCAAGAAGTCAGTGGTGAGGCACCTGGTCAACGCTGCCTGAGTGTCCATTCACACTTGTGTGACTTCATAATCGTGCAATTTCCATTGCGACTTTGGATGAGTGTGACTTTATGAATTTGACCGATGTGAAATTTTGTTTGTGCTCTAAAAAGTCGCTAGATATGTGCAGAACAGAAAAATGTTTAGTTTCTTCGTTTAACGAATTCCACATTTTCAGAATGATTTAAATCGGTCAAATGATTCTTGTGTGAAGAATAGCTGGTTATTAAGGAGCGGGTCAGGAAGTTGGTTGTCGCATCCACAAAAATGTTCGACTCATCAATTGTCAGCAGGTTTCCCCACTGACAGTTGAATGTAAACAAAAGAATGCTAGCAATGAAAAATTGACAAAAACAGCGTGGGGTCCCCCCATCCATACCATGTCCCCCTGTGTAGATCCATCATCAATTATGCCGTCAGTCAGCACCACTGAAAAAAAACAAAAAAAAAAAAAAAAACAATGTCCCGACGAAGAAGGCTCCCACCGGCTAACCGCTCTTAAGGGACGGGGCAAACCGGTGACATCAGCTGAGGGCATGCGGGAAGGTGACGTCACAATGGGCGGCGCCACCGAATAAAGTCACTGGGAGGCCCTGCCCCTTAGTTATTTAAGAGCGGTTAGAGGCCGTGAGCATTCGTCAGGAATAAGGTTTCTTTTTTTTTTCAGGTCGGTGGTGGCAGCGGGCGTCGCGATTGACGATGGATCAACACTGTGGGACCTTTATTTAAATTTCTTTAAATAAGGCAAATGTCAAACTGCCTACGGTCATTTGTTACACTACACTTTTTTTGGTGAATGAGCAGGAGTATGTACCCCTACTCATTTACATGGGGGGTGGGATCCAAAAAGCCCCTCGTTTGCAGACCCCCACAACCACTGACCAGGATTGTGGGGAATAAGCCTTTTTCCCCATCAACATGAAGAGCCCCCCCTGCCCCAAAGTACCCCCCCATGTTGAGGGCATGCGGCCTGGTATGGTTCACTGAGCACCCCCCGCCCCCCTTTCCTGACCTGCATGCTCGGATAAGGGTCTGATCTGGATTTTGGGGGGACCTCACACCATTTTTTAAACATTTTGGTGTGGGACCCCCTGCTGTTTTTTTCCCGTGTATTTTTCACGTTGGCATTTTTTTTCGCACATACGTTGTGCATGTATATCATGCAGGTGTGATTTTCATGCAACTTTTAAGCATTTAGATTGAAGACTATGGCCCTCAAGTTGCATGAAAGTTGGACCAAAGTAGTGCAGGAACAGCTTTAAAGAGTAACTCTACTTTTGTTGAGTAAAAAAACATTCCCCTCTGGGTGATGTGGAGAGGCGACCCCTTGTCATGCTGTGTTTTGCCAGTCTATGCCTGATTTTGGCAGGCATACCAATTGCACACCTGTGGGCTGGCTTCATAATCCTCCCAGGAAGAGAGCTCAGAGCTCACACTTGGAGACAGCTCTGCCCGGCAGACAGGAGTTCTTGTCTAGGAGGTTTCCAGGAGGAGACGGCTCCATGAGAGGGAGACAGGTGGTCTCCAGGAGTCGAAGGCTGCAGTCTGTACGTGAATGTCTGCAGGAAACAGATGTGACCCACGACCAAACAGTGCAAATCTGACAGCGAGTAAGCCAGGAGGCTTTAGTATGAGAATGCAATTGTGGTGGAACCCCCTGCGAGGTAAGACTACTATTTGAACTCTTTTCTGTTTCTTTAATAAAAGTGGGCTGACATGCCCTTAAAAATGCAGTCTGGAGTGGCACGTCTCCTGGAAGTCGCATGCACAACTTGAATTTAATTACCTCGCACGCTTACAGTGATCCATGTACATTACAAGGATCTTGACAAGCTTTGTTGCAGATTCCTACCTTTTGTTTTTCTGAAGAAATCGCTGTGTGCATGTTTAGTGCCCATGTGCAGGAGTCTAATGAGAGTGGTTACTAAACCGCTTGCCCAATGTGTTGCATACATTTACTTCGGCAGGTCGGCAGCACAGATCTCCGTCTATAAACGGCGAATGGCGCAGCTGTGTGCGATTGCCTGTTAGAGAGGCAGAACAGGGGAACCACCAATGTAAACACGGCGGTTCCCCGTTCTGTCAGGGGACAAAACACTGATCGGCTGATCCCGGTCATCGGGATCAGTTAGATTTGTTATGTCCCGACTAGCCCAGCCCCCACACAGTTAGAACACACCTAGGGAACACATTTAACCTAGATCGCCCCCCTACAGGTCAACTCCTTCCCTGCCAGGGACATTTATACAGTAATCAGTGTATTTTTACAGCACCGATTGCTGTATAAATGTCATTGATCCCAAAAAAGTGTCAAAAGTGTCCGATCTGCATATCGCCGACATTACTAGTTACATTTTTTTAGTAAAAACACCATAAATCAATTCACAGTATGTATACACCGCAACTTTTGCGCAAACCAATCAATATACACCTATTGGGATTTTTTTTTACCACAAACTGATGAATAAATTTGTTTTTTTATATATTTTTTTGGACATTATAGCAAAACTTAAAAAAAAAAAATATTTTTCTTCAAAATTGTTGCCCAAAAAATAAACTGCAGAGGTGATCAAATACCACCAAAAGAAAGCTCTATTTATGGGAAAAAAAGGAAGTCAATTTTGTTTGGGTAAAGCGTCGCACGACCGCGCAATTGTCAAAGTGACGCAGTGCCGAATTGCAAAAAGTGCTTTTGACCATTAAAGCGATTATATACCCAGGGAAAAAAAAAAACCTGCAAGACAATAGCATAATGAGCTAGTTTGCAACGCATACTAAGCTCATTATGAAATACTCACCTTGGAGCGAAGATCCAACCGGGCTGCTCGGTCCCCTCTGAGGGAGCGGACATCTTTCTTCAGATCTTGCTTCCGGGTACGCGGCTCCAGCGCTATGCACTGGGCCTTCGCTGGGACATCACGGCGCATGCTGCGGGACATACACGGCGCATGCACCGTGATGTCGCAGCTGCTTGGAGGGGGAATATCTTCTATACCGTAAAGCCTTATAGGCTTACCTGTAGGTAAAAATCCCTCTAAAGAGTATACAACCGCTTTAAGGGGGCAAATCATTCCGAGGCTGAAGTGGTTAATTATCAACCAGCTGCTGCACCTGCAAAGCTCTAATGAGTAAAATTGCATGGCCTGCATCCCTTTAGATGTGATTTCCTATTGGGAGTATCTCGCCAAAAACTAATTTTTTGTTGCAGGGGATACCTCATATCTGATTTGCATCTTAGTCAGACTTCTGGGAAAATTAGTGGGTCAATCACACAAGCAGGAAATTACATATCTGGAGGGCGTTCTCTGCACATTCTGTGTATAGAACACCTCCAGGTGGTCAAATTGCATCTCACAGAAAATTACAGCGCTGCAGATTGAAAAGGTAATGTTTAATAATATTCAATTACAATATGACTTGTGTTGCAATTGTATATGCTATATTATTTTTTATTTGCTATTTTTTCTACAAAAGTAGAGTTACCCTTTAAAGTCACTGCAACTAAGTCACACAGATATGAATGAACAGTACTCATTGGGAAACATGGGGTGCAACTTGTCATGCGAGTTTGGGGTCCAAAGGCCCATGACAAGTCACATTAGCTTGTGAGGGGTCTGAGCGTGTATTGCGCCTGTGTGGAATTAGTCAAACCTACTCTACAGCACTGGCTTCACAGAGTTGAAGACATTATGGAAATGAGGGGTCTGAATATTATTATTATTATACAGGATTTATATAGCGCCAACAGTTTGCGCAGCGCTTTACGCTTAAAGAAGGGACACAGTACAATTAAAATACAGTTCAATACAGAAGGAATAGGAGGGCCCTGCTTGTAGAGCTTACAATCTAAAGGGAGGGGGAGGTGGTACAAAGGGTAATGGCTGCAGGAGATGATCTGATAGAGCTGGCTCAAGAACGGGTCTTAGGTGGAGGTGGGGTAGGCTAGGATTCCTTGAATAAGTGAGTTTTCAAGGATCGCCTAAAGGCAGACAGGGTGGGGGCTGATCGGACATTCTGGGGGCAGCGTGGTGGATGGCCTTGTATGTTGTGGTTAGTATTTTGAATTTTATACGGTAGGGTAGGGGAAGCCAGTGAAGGGATTGGCAAAGCAGGGCAGCAGACGTGGATTGGTTAGTAAGGTGTACAAGTCTGGCCGCAGCATTCATGATAGACTGAAGGGGGGATAGCCTGTGTAACGGTAGGCCGGTGAGGAGGGAGTTGCAGTAATCAAGGCGGGAAATAACCAAGGAGTGAATAAGTTGTTTTGTGGCGTCATTAGTCAGGAAGGGGCGAATTTTTGAGAAGTTGCGGAGGTTGAGGCGGGAAGATTTAGCCAGTGATTGGATATGGGGGCTGAAAGAAAGGTCGGAGTCTAGGATTACGCCCAGCACCCTGGTGTGTGTGGAAGGACCAATGGTTGTGCCATTGATCTTAATGGTAAAGTCATGAGGAGGGGGCCGAGGAGGAAATATTACAAGCTTAGTTTTAGAAAGATTGAGTTTGAGGAAGTGGCGTGACATCCATACCGATATGTCATTCAGTAAGTTTGTGATGCGTGAGGAGATAGAGGTGCAGAGTTGAGGAGTCGAGAGATAGATCTGGGTGTCATCAGCATAGAGGTGGTAGTTGAAGCCATGGGAAGTTATCAACTGGCCCAGGGAAATGATATAGAGGGAGAATAGGAGGGGTCCAAAGACAGAGCCTTGGGGCACCCCAACAGAAAGACAGAGGAGCGGAGGAGATGTTGTTGTATGTGACACTGAAGGTGCGCTGAGATAGGTAGGAGGAGAACCAGGAAAGAGCAGAGTCACGTAGGCCAAAAGAGTGGAGTTTATTGAGGAGGAGGGGGTGGTCAACTGTGTCAAAGGCAGCAGAGAGGTCTAAGAGTATGAGTATGGAGTACTGGCCATTGGTTTTAGCAGTATGTAGGTCGTTGGTGAGTTTGGGTAGCGCAGTTTCAGTTGAGTGTTGTGGGCGGAAGCCAGATTGTAGGGGATCAAGAAGGCTGTTGTCAGTGAGGTAGCAACTCAAACGGTTGTAGACGAGGCATTCAAGAAGCTTGGAGGCAAATGGGAGCAGGGAAATGGGTCTTAAGTTATCCAAACAGGTGGGGTCCAGTGAGGGTTTTTTAAGTATGGGGGTAACCAGTGCATGTTTGAATGGAGAGGGAAAGGTGCCGGAAGAGAGGGAGAGGTTGAAGATGTGTGTTAGAGAGTTTAGGACAGAGCAGGAGGGTGGTCGTAGAAGTTGCGAGGGGACAGGATCCAGGGGGCAGGTGGTGGGGTTGGCTGTGGAAAGGAGTTGGAGAACTTCCTCAGAGCTAACAGGTTTGAAGGAGGAAAGTGTTATGTGTTGGTTGGTGGGGGAAGCTGGACACAGGATATCTCGTCACGAATTGTGTCAATTTTGTTGGCACATTGGCAATCTCCTGGGAAGTGAGCAAGTTGGTGGGTGGAGGCAGTGGGGGGGCGGAGTAAGGAATTAAGGGTAGAGAAGAGTTGACGAGGGTTAGATGAGAGGGATTTGATGAGTGGTGTAGTAGATTTGTTTAGCGGAATGGAGACAGTAGTTGTATTTGAGGAGGGCAGATTTGTAGAGGGTGAAGTCTTGTAGGGTTTTCGTTTTACGCCACACTCGCTCAAGAGCGCGGCTATGTTTGAGACTTCTGGTGTCTTTTGTTTGCCAGGGTTGTAGCAGACGAGGCCTGGTTCTGCATGTGGAGACAGGGGCAAGTGTGTCCATGGAGGATGGCAATATGTGGTTGTAAACAGAAGTGGCTTTGTCTGGGCAGGAGAGGGGACTGATTTCATCATAAAGGCAGTCAGTAGCAGAATGAAAAAGGGGAGGGTTGAGTTGGCAAAGGTTCCTGCGGGTAACTATTTGCGGGTTGGCGTCATGGGAGGTAGGAGACAGGGAGAGTGTGAAACTGATGAGGTTGTGATCGGAGAGAGGAAAAGGGGTGCTAGAAAAGTTGCAGGGAGTGCAGAGGTGTGAGAATACAAGGTCAAGAGTGTTGCCATTGGAGTGAGTGGTTGTTTGTGTCCATTGTGTTAGGTTGGAGGAGGTTAAATTGAGTAGTTGGAAAGTGGCTGAGGTTTTAGCATTGACTGGAATGTTAAAGTCTCCAAGGATGATGGCAGGTACTTCAGAGGACAGGAAGTAGGGTAGCCATGCAGAGAAGTAGTCAAGGTGGCGTGACACAGGTCCAGGGGGTCAGTAAATGACTGCAACCCTCAAACAAACAGGAGAAAATAGGCGAATGCAGTGCACTTCAAAAGAACAGAGGGAAAGAGAACCGAGGTCCTTAGGCTGTGACGGAGAGGTCACCGGGAGACGGTACCACCGGAGGAGACCTGAGTGAGTGGGTCCAGGTCACCTGCTTTTCCTCCGCCACAACCTGAAGAGGAGAGGGGTTTTTCGTGGAAGGTCCAAGAAGGATGTGGGGGGAGAGAAAGGGAGACAAGAAAACTTCACGTGACGTAAGCGGATAAAAGAGGACAAACAAACTCCCAACGTCAGTAAATGACTGGGGGACCTGGACACAGTGCGGTGGAACTGA
>BLSH010098865.1:134334-148250 GCA_018402905.1 Glandirana rugosa | reverse complement strand
CCCCCTTCCCGTTTTTTTACTTGATTTTAATTTATTTTCCCTATCCCCATTTATTTGTAGGGCACTTGCCCTAGTTTGAAGATGATTTTAGAACAGTTATATGGCTTCTACCGTTAATTAATACTTTTCAGACACAGTTTGAAGATGATCCACATTCACCTCCATTTTTGCTTTTTTTAAGTTTTGATTTTTTTAAAAATATTTAACGTTATTTCCCTGTCCCCATTTTTTTGTAGGGCACTTGCCCTACCCTTACCCCCATTTTCCTTCCTTTTGCAGCCCTCTAGGGCTTTCCAGGACTTTGTTACAGCCATTTTTGTGCCTAAAAGTTCGGGTCCCCATTGATTTCAATGGGGTTCGTTGTCCGTGCGATCGTTCGGGTTCCGTCCGGACCCGGACTTTGTCCCGAAGTTCGGACGGACCAGCAGAACCCGAACTTCCAGAGGTTCGCTCAACTCTAATTAGCTCACATAAAATCAAAGATAATATGCATTCACAGTGTGTGATCCAAATAGTAGCATGTGATGAATTTCCACTAGATGGCAACCTTTTCCCAGATCGGCCACTTCCTCATGCAGATAGACTCTTGCCATGAACCAGAAGGGCTGCTGCAGACCATATAGAGATAGTCAGGGTGTAAACAGGGCACCAGAATGATGTGATGTCAGAGAAGTCATGGCAACATGTTTGGGGCATCCCTGCCCCTTTTTCTAACCTGGAATTGCATAACATGCTGCATTTTGCATCACCACCATGAGTGCATATTATCTTTGTTTTTTTAGAGCTAACAAACTACTACACTTAGGCAGGCCATAGACTGTGCGAATTTCTTTCCTGTGGGTTGCATGAAAAAAAAAAAAAATGTGCATGAATCCCCCATCAGCACAGACAGTGTTGACAGGGGAATCCCTCCTGCTGAGATCTTGTCTTCTACCGGCTGGGGGCGGGGGAAGACTATTGCTAGCAGCTATAGCAGTCACTAGTGATAATCGCAAGTAAATCCAGCAAGCTGCTTGTACCCAAGTTGATCGATCAACTTGGTACATTCAGACTGCCCATACATGGTTTGAATCTCGGCCAGTTCCTGCTAAACCGGCCGAGATGAACTGTCTATGGCCGGCCTTAGTTGGTGGTGCGGTTTCTCTTCCCTTGTATTTTACATAAATTAAGTTTTACATAAATGAATAAAAGATGACCATCATATGCACTTCTGTCAGTGGTAAATTGTTTGTCTCAATCCTCTAACTGCCACTTGTGCTGGACAGCTAGTTAACACACTTACTGGGAGGATCACCAGGTGAAAATAGAGCAAAAAAAGCCTAAGAAAAGTAAACGAATGCAGCCATCACATCTAAGAAATGATATGCTGCAATATAATGAAAACATTTTGTGCAATGGTACTACAAAGAGGAGCCCCAAACCACCTTTTAGGGTCACCTGCAAACACTGTCAAATCCTTCTCTTCTGTCTACCCCTATTACAGTCCACTTGCTATGGGGGAAGATGTGCGGCTCACTCCCAACCCCACACTCTCTGCTCACCAAATTTGACTGACAGCAGGAAGAGCCAATGGCTCCCACTGTTGTCTTCGAGCCTGTGGGAGAGAGAGCAGTGGTGCTCCTTTTGGGCACAACGCTAGATCGAGATCGGGCTCAGGTAAGTATTTAAGGGGGGTGGGGAGTTGAGCAAAGGTTTTTTTTTTACCTTAATGCAGATAATGTATGAAGGTAAAAAATCTTCATGCTTTTGGAACCACTTTGAGGTACTTGAATTATAAAAAAAAAACAGCTAAAAGGGCTGCTGGGGAGGCTGCAACATTTCAAAAACGTGAAGAGTCTTAAAAGCCAAGTTCGCCGCACAGAACACGTATAACCTGTATTTAGGGTATTACATGTTCCAACTCCTGCCAGTATCTCCCCCCTCACTCCTTCCACTGACAGTGGCAGGGGATCCTCTCCTCCGCCGCTGTGGTCACATTTACCACTTCCATACTGTGCAAATTCCAGCACTCCTCTCCTACAATTAAAAATCATTCATGTGGATCAATATATGTGGGAGAAACAACACAAAAAGTTAAAGAACGTATTGCTCGCCATAAATATGCTATTAGAGATAAACTAGATAAGTTGCCTTTGGTTAGACACTTCTTGGAAAAAGGTCATGCAGTTTCTCAGTTGAAATGCATGGTGATAGATGGCATACCCCAAAATAGATGTGGGGGGGGGGGGAGATAGGGAACACCATTTAAAAAAAAAAACAGGAGCATCTTGGATACATAGATTAGACAGATTATATCCTAAAGGGTTAAATACAGATTTATATTTATATTTATTTGTTTGATAAGGATGATACTACAAGCGAAGTGACACCTACTATGAATATAGATTGGAGATAGTATATCATACATAGCGTGTGTATCGCTGAACACAAAGATGATTCGGAGCTGGCACATGGAACAAAAAGTGACAGCTCATGTTCCTTTTTCACTTTTGATGTATTTTTTCATTAATATTTTGGTGGATCTTTGTTTGAATTTATTTTGAGAAATTATATTATATACATTATGTGTGCTCTCTCTGAACACAAGGGTGATTTGGAGCTGACACAAGGAACAAAAAGTGACAGCTCCAGTTCCTTTTTTAATTTTTTTCCATTTTTGATATATTTTTTCATCAGTAATTTGGTGGATATTAATTTTAATTTATTTTGAAGATACTAATTTGGTATGTTTTGTGTATATTTTTGTTCATTAAATCTTGAGTCTTACCGCACCTTGACATATGGGAATTTTGAGAACTGCTGTTGCTGATTATTTGTACATTGTGATGTGAAACTCAGATGGATGTAATTGGTTTATGAAGGGCAATATCTGACAAGCCTGAACTGTCAACCATTATGTTCACCGTTATGTAAGCTTTTTGGACTTTCAGTAAAGTTTTATTGTGCAGCAATCCCTTGGATGGTTTTTCTACATATGACCCGTGGGAGGGTTTGATTGCTTGCACTTCATTGCATTGCCGTTGTGCACCTCACCTCTTGATTTGGATACTATATACCCTCGTGAGTGAGCACTGGTACATTCTTGGAACCTTGAAGCAAATGGCAGCAGGAGGTTCATTTTCCTATACGGATGAAGATGCGGCTCGGATATATACTGGAACGGACAGTTCAAATCCCCAGCTGACTCGAAAGTTGGAAAAGCTTTCACAGAAGCGAATATCCACGGAACTACATGAAATTACACTGGCAGAGTACTATAAGTCTCAGCAGATTCCCAGAGGTCTGAGTACCTATTGTACCTACTTTATTTGCACAAAATGAAGAGTACAAAACAAAATTTGCAGAGATAATCAACAAATGTTTCTTTGACTTAATGACATTGACTGTGCAATTAATTCAACAGGAGCACACAGCGTTTGTACAGCAGTTTGCTGATTTGGAAACACAGCTATCAGGATTAATGGGACATGAGGATTTGTCCAAAATTAAAAAGACACTGGATGAGAAGCTGGTTTCATTTAAAACAAATATTCAAACACCTAAAAGGATAAAGATGGATCGTGATTACTACATGAATAATTGGGTGTATTTGGTTTATGAAGAAGGGCAATATCTGACAAGCCCAAAACTGTCAGCCATGATGTTCACTGTTATCATGTAAGTTTTTTGGACTTTCATCAACCCCTCCCCGCCGGTAGGACGTCCATGGACGTCCAGGACTTTGAGAGGCGATATCTGAATGGTGCCAGCAGCTACGGGCACCATTCAGATATCATTCTTTCCGGCCGGCGATTCCCTACACCACAATTATGATCATAGCGGCAGTTCAGCCGCCTGATCGTTCTTATAGGCAGCGGGAGGGGACCCCCCCCCTCCCACCACCATTTGGTGCTTCTCCCAGGCCGACTGTACGATCGGCAGCAGGGAGAAGAGATCCATCGCCGCCGGATGATTGTCAGGAAGATGACTGATGATCATCTGGTCACCAGTCATCTCTATGACCCTCGGAGGCCCGGGCGCGACGTTATGACGTCACGTCCGGGCTTGGCTTTAGTAAACAAAGCCGTGATTCACGGCTGGAAAGGCCAGGATCAGAATTTTTTTTTCTGATCTCGGTCTTTCCAGCCTGCAGGAGAGATGTGAGGGCATATTGACCCCATAGCTTTCCATAAAGAGGACCTGTCACGCACCATTCCAATTACAAGGGATGTTTACATTCCTTGTAATAGGAATAAAAGTGATAAAAAAAAATAATTAAAGAGACAGTGTAAAAATAAAAAAAATAAAAGAAAATAATAAAAACAAAAAAAATGAAAGGCCCCCCGTCCCCACGCGCAGAAGCGAACGCATACGTAAGCCCCGCCCACATATGTAACTGGTGTTCAAACCACACATGTGAGGTATCGCTGCGTGTGTTAGAGCGAGAGCAACAATTCTCGCACTAGACAACCTCTGTAACTCTAAACATGTAACCTGTAAAAAATTTTAAAGCATTGCCTATGGAGATTTTGAAGTACCAAAGTTTGGCGCAATGCCACGAGTGTTCGCAATTTTAAAGCGTGACATGTTTGGTATCAATTTACTCGGTGTAACATCCTCTTTCACAACATACAAAAAAATTGGGCTAACTTTACTGTTTTGTGTTTTTTTAATTCACTAAACTGTTTCTTTTCCAAAAAAAATGCATTTGAAAAATTCCTGCGCAAATATCGTGTGATATAAAAAGTTTCAATGATCGCCATTTTATTCGCTAGAGTCTCTGCTAAAAAAACATATATAATGTTTGGGGGTTCTGAGTAATTTTCTAGCAAAAAAATTATGATTTTTACATGTAGAAGAGGAGTGCCAGAAATGGCCCGGATATGAAGTGGTTAAAGTTTTATTGTGCAGCAAACCCTTGGATGTTTTTTCTACATATGACCCATGGGAGGGTTTGATTGCTGTTGTGCACCTCACCTCTTGATTTGCATTATATATATATATATATATATATATATATATATATATATATATATATATATACACATACATACATACATACACACACATATATACACACACTTTTTTTTTTTTAGCAGACACCCTAGGGAACAAAATGGCGGTCATTGCGACTTTTTGTCACGCGGTATTTGCACGGTCATTTTTCAAATACAGTGTCTTTGGAAAAAAAAACCTTTCATGGATAAAAGAAACAAAAACAGTAACATTAGGCCAATTTTTTTGTATAATGTGACAGATGATGTTACGCCAAGTAAATAGATAGCGCTCATGTCAGGCTTTAAAATTGCGCAAACTCGTGGTATGGCACCAAACTTCGGTACTTAAAAATCTTTATAGGCAACGATTTAAAATGTTTTACAGGTTACAGGTTTGGAGTTACAGAGGAGGTCTTGAGCTAAAATCATTGCTCTTGCTCCAACGTTCGCAGTGATACCTCACGTGTGGCTTGAACGTTTACATATGTGGGCGCGACTTACGTATGTGCTCGCTTCTGCGTGCGAGCTCGTGGGGACGGGGTGCTTTAATTTTTTTTATTGTTTATTTTATTTATTTTTTTATTTTTACATTTTCCCTTTAAAAAAGGATTTTTTAATCACTTTTATCCCTATTAAAAGGAATGTAAACATCCCTTGTAACAGGAAAAGTGTGTGACAGGTCCTCTTTATGGAGAGATGTGGGGTCTATAAGACCCCACATCCCTCCTCCATGCTGGAAAGCCCGAGATCAAAAAAAAAAATTAAGGATCTCAGGCTTTCCTGCCGTGTCCCTGGTTTTGCTTACTTATGCCGGCCTGGATGTGACGACATAATGTCGCGCTCAGGCCTTCGAGAGCCATAGAGATTGCCGGGACCATCTATCACTCTGTTTTCTCTGCGACTTCCTTCCGGCGACTGCAAATTCCTCCTCGATAGCCGGGAGAAGCACCAGAGGGCGGTGGGAGGGATGTCCCCTCTTGCCGCCGGTAACAACCACCAAGTGGCCGAACAGCTATGCTTGTTCTTATGGTGTAGGGAATCGCTCGCTGAAAAAAATATCTGGATGATGCCTGCAGCTGCAGGCATCATTCAGATATCACCACTGAAAGCCGAGGAAGTCATATGACGACCTGCAGTATGGAAGTGGTCAAAATCACCATAGCAGTGTGGGGCTCCACTCGCACAGCCTTTTTATTCATTCTTAGCGATCTATGAACTACAAGCCCTGTCTTTCACCGTGGAAGACAGCACAAAATATGCTTATTGCAGTATATTTGTAGGGCAAACTAAATGGTTTATCAAGTTAAGAAATACAGGGTGACATTTTTTAGTAGAAGCCTCAAATAAAACAAAGTGCACAACATGGTTTGTTTTCAGAAAAAAAGAACATACCTTTTTTGCTTTTGTTTTCTTTTCATACGATTCTGAGAGGGGCTTTTTCTTTTGCTGAACATTGGATTTACAAAACAGGTCTTCAAATTCCTTGGTGTCCGCTATATCTGGCTCCCTCAGTGTATCCCACAAGGAAACCGTTGTGCTTGTTTTTGGGCTACTAAATAGAATGTAAAAAAAAGATATATAATACATATTTACAATAACTCAATATTTTATTCAAAGTAATTTTTAAAACACAATCTGCAGTCCTAGTCTTAAGCATTTATTCAGCATTTATTCAGTCCAATTTTTAAAATGATTCACCTTACCTGAGCAGATATTAACCACTTCAATTTTTAATACATGTTAAAATGTACATTTCAGGCCTAAAGGCAAACTCAAACATGATACATTTTCTGAAAGCGGGTGTGCTGAAAGGTAGTTTCATTTTTTTTTTTTTATGTCACATATCAGTGCACGTTTAGAAAACTAATTTTCAAAAAAAAAGATACACTAAAGTTACAAAAGATTGCTCTGAGTAAATGACCCCGAACATGCCAAGCCTTAAAATTGTGTGCTCCTGTGAAACAGCAACAAACGTCTGTACCTAAAGTTGTTCATAGGCAAGGTTTCAAAAGCCCTTAGAGCAGGCATGTCCATGTCCAAAAGTGCGGCCCGCGGGCAAATTGCGGCCCGTGTTCTGGTTTAATACGGCCCCACAGGTAATTTGGTAAAATCTGTTGTGTCCCCAGTGGGCCAGCAAGCAATTCATCTTTGTTGCTTGAGAAAGGAGTGCGCATGCCCCACCATCGCATAGCAAATACTTGGAAACTTATTCCATTGCATCTTGGGAGCCTCTACGTCATCCCGACATCCACACCGTGATAGCTCTGTGTTCCGCACCGCGCATCACCCCGGACTTCAGGCTTCCCTGCTGACTTCCACCTTGCTGCAGAGCCCTTCCAGCTATATCTGTCCCGCCTGAGAGACCCGTGACACACAGTCGCGATCCATCTGGACGTTCATTCCGCTCAGCGGTCATCTCCTCCGGGCTCCTGGTTGCTCCATCAGCCTCACAGCAGTGTCTCCCTGTCCTGTGAATGTGAGAGATTACACCAAGCTTCCAACTACTTTAATGGAACCGGTTTTTCTACATGATCTTGTGAGTAGCCCTCTGTTGGGGGCAATATTTGGACACATGTATACTTGGTGTTATGTTCCTGTTCATATTTTTTTAACTTAAACGTTGACAGATAACCTTTATTACCAATAATATCTAATGTACTTTACAATGTTCCTGACATACATTTCATATGATTTAACACCCGTTCAGATTTGTCATCCATGTGACGAAATGAAAAAGTATGCCATTTACAATGAACTTTGCATAAAATAGTGAGGGATTAGCTCTTGGGGGGGGGGATCAGCTTCCCTGGGATGAAGACCGCTCAGACAGCAGTTCCTTAAAATCTGGCTGGTAGCCAGGTTTATTTATAAAAGGTTGCAAGTAAAAATAAACAAAACCGCAAAATAAATCCTTGCCTCTCCAGCTCTAACTAAAAGACGGTATTCCTTACAGAGCGGTTCCGGGCTTGTCCCAGACACCCACAAAACAAAGTTATTGCAAACATTTTCTATTAGTCCAAAGTATAAGGCTCCGTGTGTCATCTCGCTCAGGCTGAGTGCTCTGAGTCCCAGGGTAGAGCCAAACCTTGCTCTCTTCCAGGTCTATTTAAACCACAGCTGCTAGTGGACCACAAAATCCGGTTCGGAACCAACTCTGCCACGGTGGAGGGCAAAACCCGGGCCGGATTCCATCTTAGTCCACTCCAAATGAACGCATGAGAGGCAACAGATAGTGTCCGTCTACTACTTCGCCTCCCATAACGTCACATATCCCCCCCCCGCTCAAGCCCCTGCGGCTGAGCAACCGTCCCAACCATACAGTGGACCCGGGAAAGAGCATCTGCATTATTTTGGAGCCTTTCTGCCCATTGCTCCACTGTGAACCTGAATGGCTGTAGAGTCAGGAACCACCATGTCACCCGGTTGTGTCACATCCACTTCAGAGAGGTATGGTCGGTGACTAGCCTAAAGGGTCTCCCCAAAAGATAGTATTTCAGGGCCTCTAAGGCTCACTTAATCACTAAGCACTCCTTTTCGACAATGGTATAATTTTTCTCATGCCTGTTCAATTCTCTGCTCAGGTATACAAACGGGTGCTCCTCGCGGTCTCTGATCTAGGACAGTATGGCCACTAGTCCCACATCAGAGGCGTCTGTCTGCACGACAAATTCCTTTGAGAAGTCCAGGGTGACGAGCACTGGTTGTACACGAAGGGCTTGCTTCAGCCTCTGAAACGCCTTTTCAACCTTCCACTTCACAATGACCACCCTCTACCCTTAGTTAGGTCTGCTAGAGGGACAGCCATGGTGGCAAAGTTGGGTATGAAAGGTCTGTAGTACCCAGTGATCCCCAAGAATGCAAGCACTTGCTTTTTAGTTAGCGGTTGGGGCCATTTTTTGATTGCGGTTTATTAGTCTGTGGCTTAACCAACCCCCGACCAATAATGTGGCCAAGCTGATGGCACATTTCTTTCGGTTGGCCGCGAGCCGTGCTTTCTGAAGGGAATCCACTACTGCTTGTACCCGGGGCAAATGCGATTCCCAATCGGGGCTGTGGATGACCACATCATCCAGATAGGTGGCTGCATAGGGGCAATGAGGTCTTAATGTCTTGTCCATCATTCTCTGGAATGATATGCAGGGGCACCATGCAGACCAAACAGCATGCGCTTATACTGAAATGATCCCTTGGGAGTAGAAAAGGCAGTCTTTCTCCTTTGCTGACTCTGTTAGGGGTATCTGCCAATAGCCCTTAGTTAGGTCTGGGGTTATGTACCGGGCATCTCCCAACCCTTCCACAAGTTTTTCGATCTGAGGCATCGGGTTTGCATCAAACTTGGACACCCTATTCAGCTTTCTAAAATCATTACAGAACCCAATAGTGCCATCGGGCTTATGGGGCTCGACCAGTCACTGTGGGATTCCATTATAACGTCCAACTCCAATGTTCTTGATTTTCTGTGCAACTGCCTCATGCCTAGCCTCAGGGATTCTATAAGGCTTCATATTTATGCAAACACCTGGTTCCGTAATTATGTCATGCTGGATCACTGAGGTCAGTCCGGGTAAAGGGGAGAAAAAGTCTATTTTTACTCAGGAACTCTAACGTCCTTTTGCTGTGCCACTGACAAGGATTCAGTCATGGGGACGTCTGGTGTCACTGGTACCCTGTCCTTCTGAGGAGTTGGCATGGCCAATAACGTTTCTCTGTCCTTCCACGGTTTTAAGAGATTAACATGATAGATTTGCCCCGGCTTCCTTTTCCCTGGCTGGTAAAGTTTATAGTTTACCTCCCCTACCCTTTCCATAATCTCAAAGGGACGCTGCTCCTTTGCTAGGAATTTATTTCAACAATGGAGACTAGTACCAGCACTCTGTCACAGGGGTTGAAAGTCCGAGTCTTAACACCCCGATTATAAACCCTCCTCTGGGCTTCCTGGGTTTGCTCCATATGTTCTTGTACCAGGGGCAGGACAGCTGCGATTCAATCCAGCATCAAGGAGATATGCTCTATGACACTTCTATATGGGGTGGTCTCTCCTTCCCATGTCTCTTTTGCAACATCCAATAGTCTCCTGGGATGTCTATCATATAAGAGTTCAAACAGGGAATAACCCGTAGACGCCTGCGGAACCTCTCGTATGGCAAACATGAGATATGGTAGCAAAAAACCCCAATTTCTCCCATCTTTGTCAGCCACCTTTTTCAGCATACTTTTGAGGGTTTTATTAAATCTCTCCACAAGTCCATCAGTTTGGCGGTGGTAGACAGTTACAGAGATGGGAGATTTTGTATAACTTGCACAGTTCCTTAGTAACTCTGGACATAAAACGGGGGGTGCCCTGATCCATTAAGACCTTTTTTGGGATCCCCACATGACTAAATACCTGGACCAACTCCTTGGCGATAGTCTTAGCAGAGGTATTCCACAAGGGTATGGCTTCAGGATAGCATGTTGCATATTCGAGAATTACCAGAATGTGCTGGTGGCCTCGGGCAGACTATTACTGGCCCCACCAGATCCATGCCAATTCTCTCAAACAGCACTTCAATTATGGGCAAGCGGACTACGAAATTAGGGCAACAGTGCCGAGAGTTGACACTCGCAGAATGACTCGCAATATTCTCTGATATCTGCATACAACCTGGGCAAGAAGAATCTCTGGGTTATTCTCTCCCTGTCTTCTCTATACCCAGATGTCCCCCCATTATATGACCATGGGTCAAGTCTAGCATCATCCTGCGATAGGGTTCGGGAACCACTAGCTGCTCCACCTTGTCCTCGCTATGTTTTACCACCTGGTACAGTAAATTGTTTTTAAGAGCCATGTAGGGGAAAGACACCCCCTCAATTGGGTTCCACAGGTTCCCCATGCATCATCTTAATGTTTTCTCTGGCTCTAGTGAGTGTGACATCCCATAGTTGTTCCGTACAAAAATCCTCTCTCCTGACCTCGAAGTCCCATATCGCATTCGGTCGACTCTCACTGCTAGAGTCAGATGTTTTCCTGTTCAATAACCTCTATCTGGGAGCTGGCTTCTATCTCCTGTTCCCCAGCTATTACGGGAAAAGGAAGAGGGTCTCCTTCCCTGGTCACGCCAGTAGTCTCCCCTTCCTTTTGGAAATCAAACGGGTCTGGTGTGAGTTCCCGTGCCCCCCCCCCGAGCAGGGGGAGCTCCATTCACCAGACTTCCTTTGCCTTCACATAGCCTCCAGAAATTAGGAAAGTCTCTCCTCACTAGGGCTTCATGAAGGAGTGAAGGCACCACCCCCACTGAATGTGTCACTCTGACCAGGGAGTGCCAATCTCAACCACTGCAGTCTGTTAGTCCCATGTGTCACATGAATGCAAGTAAACCCGACAGTGCATGGGTGTAATTTTGCAGGATTTACACCATTACGCTTAAGTAATGTCACAATCAAGCAGTGCACTGACTGGCCTTCTATCAATAGAAATTGCACACATTTGTTTCTCCATGCGTCCTAAACACAATGCCGTACATGCGATCCGTGTTCATAATCGCATAATCACATTGCATGGGTTCATCATTCAGAGGACAGTTGGCAGCAATATGACCCAATGCATGACTTCGGTAGCACGGTATGTGCTCTATACCCAATCCTCAAGACCTTCCTGGCTTCTTTGGCCAGTCTCCAGGTCTAGAGTCCATAGTCTCCTTAGCTGTAAACAGCAGTCTTATCAATCTTCCCAAAGCCCTTGAACCCTGGAACAGTCTTACCGGGTCTGCCGGGTGAGCTTTCACCCCTAGATACATTGGAGTGGGGCGTAGACTGGTGACAAGTCCTCAGCAGCTGTGTATCTCTCCCCGAGGTCCACCAGTTGGTTTGCCATTTTTGGGTCCCTATGACTGATCCACTTCCTCAAAGTAGCAGGGAGCGCACGCAGATACCGGTCCATAACCACACAGTCCATAACCTGAGGGCCTGGCAAAGTCTCTGGTTGTATCCACTTCCTCATGAGATGGATCAGGTTGAACATTTGGGAGCAGGGTGGCTGTTTCATGTGGTAGGTCCACTGATGCACCCGTTGAGCCCGGGCTGCCATGGTGACACCCAGACGTGCGAGTATCTCCATTTTTAGAGACTCATAGTCCTGGGCCTTATCGGGTTCTAAATCAAAATAGGCATTTTTGGGCTCACATGTCAGAAAAGGTGCTAGCAGTCATCACTATTGTCCTTTCTGCCATCCTTCCTGCACAAAAATGCAGAGGTATGCCTCCACATCATCTGCAGGTGTCACCTCCTGCAGGTGGTAACTGGCCCGTATCAACTTTTGTTCCACTGGCACAGGAGGCGCAGACCCCTTTTTTAATTCGACCAGAGCCTCCACCAGCTGGCGGTTTATCGCCTGCTGGGCCTCCATTTTTAGGAACCTGCCTGCTGAGTCCACCACGTGTGAGGGATTACCTCTTAGGTCTCATTTACACTGCTGGTAAACTGACGTTTAGAGGCATTTGGCCATTTTTTTCAGCTGCCCCTGAACTTTCCTCTGTTATATTATCAGTTCATTTACACAGGGTCATTTAAGGTAATTTTCAGGCAGTTGAGTTTAGAGGCTTTTTTGTAGAACGCAAAAAAATGAGTTCAGACACCAGTTCAGAGGCATTTGAAACGCCAAACAGCTTGTAAAGGCCGCTAAACGTGCCTAAACGCGGTAACTCGCGTATGGGACCGTTTTGTTTACAGGTGTTTCCATTAAAAAAAAAAAAAAAAAAAATTTCTTCAAAAAACACTCCTAGACGCGAATGCGGCTAAACGCAGCAGGCAAAATGGGTGTTTTAGACGTTGGTTTCTAGCTGTCAAGTTAAAACGTTCAGGGGAAGTTGAAACGGCTTCCCGTGTAAATGGTGCCTGTTGGGGATCAGCTTCCCTGGGATGAAGACCATTAAGCCAAGTTTATTTATAAAAGGTTGCAAGTAAAAATAAACAAAAAAGCAAAATAAATCCTTGCCTCTCCGGCTCTAACTAAACAACAGCATTACTTACTGAGCGGTGCTGGGCTTATCCCAGACACCCACAAAACAAAGTTATTGCAAACCTTTTCTATTAGTCCAAAGCACAAAGGTCCGTGTATCAGCTCTCTCAGGCTGAAAGCTCTGAGTCCCAGGGTAGAGGCAAGCCTTGCAATCTTCCTGGTCTATTTAAACCACAACTGCTAGCGGACCTCAGTGGGCCACAAAATCCAGTCCGGAACCGACCCTGCCAAGGTGGCGGCCAAAACCCGGGCCGCATTCCATCTTAGTCCACTCCAAATGAACGCATGCGAGGCGACAGATCGTGTCCGTCTACTACTTCGCCTTGCATAACCTCACAATAGTTAATTTGCATTTAATTTTAATGGTTCAAAGAATGTCAGGCAAAATGGTTGGCCCTCATGCATGTTCACTTCATCAAATCTGGCCCTCTGAAAAAAGTTTGGACAGCCCTGCCTTAAAGGTTATCGGTTTAGAATGAACTGTGAATGATGGCCCTAGAATTATTTCTCTCATTCCTTTGTGTGCAATGATTTATAATGTGTGGTGCAATTCGTGTTTGTGCATAGATGCACTGGATGTACTGTATATGTGTTTAGGGCAGGAAGATTAAACAATTTTTTGGGAATTTTTAAAACATTTAACTTTACGGATATCACATAGGGAACCAATAGCCTTCTATGTGATAGTACACTGTAAATACCTTCCGTACTAATGCTCAATGCAGTTGGGGAATGACAGCACTGAACCCAGACATGACGTAATTCAGGTCTTTGGATTGATGCATTCACAGATGTTTGCTGAGCTCCCTCCACCCTACCCAGCAACACCCACCATGCTGCTGCAGGTCCGACAGCAGATGAAGACGCATGGTGTGTGTGTGTGTGTGTGTGTGTGTGTGTGTGTGTGTGTGTGTGTGTGTGTGTGGGGGGGGGGGGGGGCGCGG
>BLSH010098865.1:100632-112868 GCA_018402905.1 Glandirana rugosa | reverse complement strand
CTTCTGTGGTTTGTCCACATGACTTTTGGCATACTGCAGTCGACTCTTCTTATTCTTTGGGGACAGCAAGGGGGTGCGCCTGGGAGTTCTGGCATGGAGGCCTTCATTACGCAGGGTGCGCCGTATTGTCTGAGCAGAAACTTCAGTACCCACATTTGACAAATCTTTTCTCAGTTCCTCAGCAGTCACACGGGGACTTTTCTCCACTTTACGCTTCAGGTAGCGCACAGCAGTCGAAGTCAGCATCTTCTTTCTGCCACGACCAGGTAGCGTTTCAACAGTGCCCTTTGCCTTGAATTTGCGAATGATGCTTCCTATGGTGTCTCTTGGTATGTTTAACATCTTTGCAATCTTCTTATAGCCATTGCCCTTCCTGTGAAGAGTAATCACCTGTTCTCTTGTCTTCCTGGACCATTCTCTTGAACTCACCATGTTTGTAACCACACCAGTAAATGTCTAGGAGGAGCTGAATATCAGTCATTTTAAAGCTGCCTAATTGGTGCTTATTAGGCTTTATTGCTGCTCCCTGATATCCACAGGTGTTTTCAATGCCTGATTGAAAACACTTCATTGAACCTCTGTTCTTCAGAGTGGTAGTCTTTAAGGGGTTGAATAATTATGTCAATGAAGAATTCACAAAAGAAACATTTACTACTGTATTACAAAACTAATTGATGTCATTTTAGTTGCATATGGTTCTTTAAGAAGTCCTTGTAGGATTTCATTCAGAATACAATTACAAATGTACACTAAATTCCCTAAAACCATTTACAGCATTGGGGGTTGAATAATTTTGAACACAACTGTAACAACGGGTAAAACAATATGCAAGCTTTTAAAAATATCCAAGTGGAAATCTGAAACAGGGCCCAGAAAAACATTATCAAAGATTTTAGCAAAAATTAAAACAAATTAAAATAAATATCTGCACACAAACAACAGACTCATGGAGCTTTATCCAGAAATAATCAGGAGATATACAAATACGACTTTCTATAAATACGTTGATTGTCAAATCAAATTTTGTTTTTATAAGCCCTGCCAATCTACTCAAAATAAATATGGGTAATTCTGAATTTGTCTCACTGGTCGTCAAACTAGATATCTGAGCAACAGAGATGCTTAGACAAAATATTTCTTTCTGGGAGTTGGAGTTTAATGGTCTAATCAATTAAGGGGAGAAAAATTATTTATTGTAACATCTGCTGCGCACCAGAATCTACTCCAAATTTAAGCTGGAGTTCCACTTTAACTATAATGCTGCCTGATTACCCTTGATTGGGCCTGTTGTAAAATTCCCGATATGTAAGCTAACCACATGTAGGTGAAAGAACACAGCATTAAAAAGCTAAAACACAAGGTCCTAGATTGTAAGCGCTAATAAGCAGGGCCCTTTTATTCCTCCTGTATTGAATTGTATTATAACTGTACTGTCTGTCCTCATGTTGTAAAGTGCTGTGCAAACTGTTGGCGCTATACGAAACCTGTGTAATAATAATAATAATAATAATAATAATAACAACAACAATAATGTCCTTTATAACATATGAACTTGAAGCAGCAGTCTACTGTAAGATAAAAAAGAGAAAAGGTTGCTTTAAGTTTAATAAGATTTTCTTTTGCTTGCTGTAAAATAGTTTTCTTAAGTAGTTAATTGGGGGGCACAGGAACCTATCTTGTACATATGGGTATAGTTGCTGCTTCTACAAACATTAGGCATAGGGCACAGTCCCATCTAGTGACTATACCTCTATATGTACATCATAAGTTGTTGTCTGATGGAACGCAGACGCCACCTTTGGGAGGAACCCTGGGTCTGTTCTTAAAACAATTCTGTCCGGAAAGCATCTGAAAAAGGGTTTCCTGTTGGACAGGGCTTGTAGCTCACTAATCCTTGCTGAGGTTATTGCCACTAGCAACACAGCTTTTAATGTAAGAAACTTCAATGCTGCTTGTTCCAAAAGGTTCAAACGGAGCCCTAGCAAAACTAAAGATAAGTCCCAACTTGGGAAATACCCAACTGGGGCTGACCTACTTCTGGCTAAGGCCCTAAAAAAATGAATGACTAACGGATCCTTAGATAAACTTTTTTCTAAGAACACTGACAGAGCGGCTACCTGCATCTTGAGGGTACTTGCCGCCAGCCCTTTCTCCATGCCCTCGTGGAGAAATTCCAGAACTGAAACTAAACTACTGAAATCAAAAGATCTGCTGGAACACCAGGTGTTATAGCATTTCCAGGTTACTTTCTTTTGGCTTGTCACCAGGGTGCTGATCAGTTTCTCCGACAGGTCCCTGAGTCTTAAGAGTTCTTCAGAAACCAAGCCGCCAGTTTGAAGCAGGCCGGGTCTGGGTGGTGAAGACCTTCTTGAACCAATAGGAGGCTCCTTCGCCAAATTCGGAAGGGTGGAGAACCAAGGCATCTTGGGCCAGAAAGGAGCAATCAGGATCAATTTTGTGATCTCCTCCCTGAACTTTGCCAGTACACTTGGTATCAACTGAAAGGGAGGGAAGGCGTAAAACAAAGGGAAGTCCCACTTGTGGGCTAGGTAATCTAGCCCCACTGCTCGTTCATCTCTCCTCCGAGAAAAGAACTCTGGCGCCTTTGCATTCTCCTGGTTTGCGAACAAATCCACATTGGGTTGACCCCACCTTTCGGCAATCAGCTGGAACACCTCCTGACTCAACACCAATTCTGATTCCCTTACCCTCTTTCTGAGGAAATCGGCCAACATATTGCTTGTTCCTTTCAAATGGACCGCTGACAACGAGGCCACATGTTTTCTGCCCAAGCGAGGATCTGGAGAGCTAGCTCCAACAGAGGCTTGCTCCTTGTTCCCGCTTGCTTTGTTGGATAAAACACTGTTGTCATGTTGTCTGAAAAAATCAGCACATGTTGTCCTAAGAACTGCTCGAAGGTCAGCAAGCTCAGATGCACTGCTTTTAACTTTCTCCAATTGGAAGATCTCCTTCCCTCTGTCTTGGACCATTCGCCCTGAGCCGTGTGATCCCCTAAGTGGGCTCCCCAGCCCCAGGAACTCTTGTTCGTTGTGAGGTGGTGGGTTGCTAAAAAGCACCATGGAAGACCCCTGGAGAGATCCCCCTGTTTTCCCAACCACCACAGGGATCTTTTTGCCCTTGTACTTAACTTTATCTTCTTGTCTAAGGATCCCTGATGGGACCACCTTTGAAGTATGTCCCATTGAAGGCTTCGGGCATGCAACCTGGCCCACTGTATTGCGGGAATAGCTGCTGTAAACAATCCCAGGACCGACATGGCTTCTCAAACTGACACTTGCTGGTTGGACTGCACTTTCTTCAGGGCTACCTGAATCCTTTCCACCTTCTCCTCTGGGAGGAAGATCCTCTGTAGAAAAGAGTCCATTTTGTAACCCAAAAATCAAATCCGCTGTGTAGGAACAAGATTCGGCTTCTGTCGGTTTATCAAGCAGCCCAGCTCGTTCAGGTGTAGCTGTGTTATTTGCCGGTTCACCTGCAGATTTTCCTCCAAATCTGCAAAGAGCAGCAGATCGTCCAGATATGGTATGATGGCGATCCGCCTCAGCCTCAGGGGTTCCAAAGCTTCTGCAAGCACCTTTGTAAAAATTCTGGGTGATGAAGAGAGGCCGAAAAGGTAGGGCTCTGAATTGGAGGTAAATCACCTCCATTCCTATGTTCACTGCAAGAGGAAGACATTTCTGGGATGTCACGGCTATGTAAATATGCATCCCACAGGTCGATTGAGGCCATAAAACAATTGTTGGTGAGCAGGTTCCTGACTGAAAAGATGGTATCCATCCTGAATTTTTTGTATTTTATTGCTCTGTTCAGGACTTTCAAATTCAAGATCAAGCAAAATTTTCCCGATTACTTTTTGACCAAAATTATGTGGGAATAAAACCCCTCCCCCACATGCTCCTTTGAAACTCGAACTAAGACTCCCTGCTGCATCAGTTCCTCCAAGAGTGACGTACATGTACAGGGCTTTTTCCTCATCTCCTTGGAGCTTTGTCACATAAAAACAATGTGAGGGGAACCGTGAAAAATCCAGATCATAACCATGCTCAATTATCTTCAGTACAAATGCGCTTACTGTTGCTTTCTTCCAGGCTAGAAGGAAAGCTTGTAGCCTTCCACCTACTGGAAAACAATCATTGCTTTTTAACCCCTTGTTGAGGGGCTCTAAAAAGCACTCCTCTCCTGCCTCTCCCCCTCTGGGGAGTGCAGGTCGTCTTCTGGTCCTTATCTTTGTAGGTTTGCTGAAAAGGATGAAAATTTTTCTTTGATGAGACCACCTTTTTCTTCTGCGGAAATGCTTTCATTTCATCTGATGTGCGGTCCAAAATATATTCAAACTCTGGACCGAAAAGCAAATCTCTAGTAAAGGGTATTCCACAAAGCTTAATTCTTGAGGCAGAATCCCCTGACCAAGTTTTAAGCCATAAGGCTCTTCTGGCCGAATTAACCAGGGCCGAACACCTAGCCGTTATCCTGACCGACTCAGCCGAGGCGTCTGCCATATACTTGACTGCCTTAAGGAGTGTAGGAAATTATTCTAATAAATCCTTCCTGGGAGTACCTGCCTCCACATGCCCTCTGAGCTTTTCTATCTTTGATTCCATGTTTCTTGCGACCACCCTGGATGCCATAGCAGGCTTTAAATTGGATACAGAGGAGTTCCAAGCCTTTCTCAGCAGTGTGTCTGCTCTTTTATCCATAGCATTCTTAAGGACGCCCATGTCCTCAAAGGCTAGGTCAGTTTTCCTTGAGACCTGAGAAAATGCCGCATCGATTTTTGTTTTTTTGTTCCACACACAGGACTAGCCTAACTCGAATGGAAATCTCCTTTTTGAGAGAACGGGAAAAAAAATTTACTCTTTACTGGGTCCTTCCATTCTCTCTTGAGGGTCTCTGTTAGTATCCTATAGACCGGAAAGACTCCGTTTTTCTCCCTCCAGGCCCGGATACATTCTGTCATACACAGACAACTGGGTTTTCTCTTCCTGTATCTCCAGTGTGGTATAAACAGCCTTTAGGTGGTCTTCTACCTCCTCCAAAGTTTGTAGCGCAACACTAACATCCTCTTCAAATTCCTCATCCTCAGATTTCCCTACAGAGGGTGGGACACCTTCTCGCTCTTCCTCTGACACCTCTTCCTCATGTTGGGAAGTCGAGGGACGAGGTTCGGAATGGGAGCTCTGGCTCTAGGTGGACCCTTGCTTCTGCATCATTGACCGCACTGACCCCAGCGTCTCCTAGAAGACACAACCAAGAGCAGCATCTTAGCAACCTATTGAAGAGAGAGACACACCAAGAGAGAAACCCAGAAACCAACAATAGCTTCCTCATCTTGTCGACTTGTCTTAAGGGACATACCCTGGACGGTCAGCTGCAGGCTTCCATTGGAAGGAAAGGCACACACAAAAAAAATCACCCAGTGAGTAACCGAGGCAAGTGCTTGAGCACCTCTCTCACCTGGGTCTGGCCAGGGTTCTGAGCACCTGCATCCGCCGCCTCTGTGGTCTGCTCCACCACTGCAATGCTGGGAGGCTTCCGTAGTGCTGTTTCCTTTTAAATTTTCCCTTCTTCCAGCATCCCCGCACTCGAGGTCCGGAAGGAAGCCCTTGCCATTAGACCCGTCACGTTCTCCGGCGCTCTGGCAGCCGGAACCACTCGCTGTCGTGCCCCCTCCAGAAGTCCTGCCCCCGGATACAGCGTCACTCACTGCCCGTGATCCGGAATGCAACATACCACTCGCGGCCTCCGGGCGCATGAAGCGAGAACCCCCCGTCGGACCATTACTCCTGTGAGCCAGCGAAGGAAGGGACACCGGAGCATCCCTCTTCTCGTACTGGGAGGGTGCTGGGCTGGTCAGTAATGCACAACATCGGAGGTAGCCACCTTTCCCCAGAACAGCCTGATAGAACGCAGCTCCTCTGGTTCCCCAGTAGCACTTCTACTATGGCGGAGGAAACACCAAGACTGACGGCATGGTGGAAGCAGCCGCTTTTAAAGAGGCCTTAACATGGCAGTGTTTCCTGAAAGAGGTGGAGCTGCACTCTCAATGGTGCTGTCCTGAAAGGCGAAGGGAGAAAGTTGGATAGTGTATATGGGGTCTTAAGCCTCATACTCCCGGTTCGATTGCCTTATGACCGTGCTTCTGATTTTTGTCAAAAGCGACTGTCGGTGGTTTTGTACAGCATACCGACAATACGAAACAAAGGCGAACGTAGTGATGAAGTATGAGCATATAAAGAGGAAGTTCATTTTTGGTGCTTCACCCTTTGGGCCCCTTCCTCTAATTTCACTATTAAAAAGACATTGAAAAGATGATAATGTGCGCTGCATTTCGTAATTTCAATTGCAGCTTCACGAATGTTAATTGTGAATTACGATCACCAGTTTACACAACCGAACACTTACCGGTCGTTCCTGAGTTCCAAACATGCTTGTTTGTACTTTCGACTTGTGTGTCGGATTTCTGTACACACGATCCGAAAATTGGATGTGGCATTGTCGATGGACAAAAATGTATTAGTCTGCACATGCAGCTTTTTGTCTGACGAAAAAAGCAAAATCGGCTGTTGAAAGGAACATACTAACAATAAGAATTTTGTATGACAAACTGTCGAACAACAATTACCGTCTGATTTTTGCATCGTGTGTGAGGGCTTTTAGGCTGACTACAGTCTAAAAGATTTAGATACACCACACAATGAAGACAAATGAAGACAGACTCCAGCTAACACTTTAATTAGAGATAGCAACAGTTATGTTTACATAAATAAAAGCTAATCATTCTACACACCCTGTCAGCTTAAATGTTTTGGACTCAACCCTCTACATCTACAGGACTGCTTGTTCTGTAGAGAAAAAGGACTGACTGGTTGACTGGTTTCACCAGGTGAAAATACAAGAAAGCCCAAAAAAGAAAAATCAATGCTAGACTAACTAATGCTAATACAGACTGGCTTAAACACTTTTTGATGGACATTGTTCATAGATAGAGACAGTAAGGACATTTGACAAACTTAAGTCTGCCCACCAGTTTTCCATGGCTGGTACATAGGCTGCATAAAGAGCTGGACCTTATGCAACATCCAGCAAAAAATGTGTTCCACTTCTCCGTTAGCCAAGTTTCCTGTGCCACCTTGTGATTTGTTTATCCCACAACACTGGCATTGTAGGCTTGGATCCTCACTATGTGGCCCTTCAGCTGCTGCATCTAATAGAGAAATTATAAAATGAATGCTTAGATCTCTGAAAATCCAGCAGGTTGATCAACAGCTCGGGTTCCTCCAGCATCCAGGGGATCTAATCAGTGGTAAGGATCCTGCAACAGATGGGTTGCCCCAATACACCATAGACATGGCAAGCAAACCGGTCAACCATTTTATACTTGATAAATGAAGAAGCCACAAGATCTGCCAATACTTTTGTTCACCAGAAAACGTGTTGCTCAAATGCCTATTGCCTGCGCTTTGTATGATATGAGCATGATCAGGAGGTGCATGCTGGGTAGCCAGTAGCGCTGTATCCCAGAAGGAAATACTAGTGGGCTTCAGATGCCCAACACTGAAGATGGAGTACACTCAGTGGGGACAGCAAGGTAAGAAAACAAAAAAAAAAAAAATAAAAAAAAAAGGGATTTTATTAAAACTTACCGTAAAATCCTTTTCTCAGAGTTCACTGACAGACGCAGCTCTTCATTGACTTTGTGGGGTTTTATGTTCGTCCCACTAGGAGTTAACTAGGCAGGGAAAAGAAACAGCTGGCCCCTCCCCTGGGGGCCGTCCTCTCTTCCTACATTAAACCCCCTCATAGCTCTTCAGTTCTTACACAAGCCGTACCAACAAAAACAGAGCCCAGAGGGGTGGTGCTGCGTCTGTCAGTGAACTCGGAGAAAAGGATTTTACGGTAAGTTTTAATAAAATCCCTTTTTCTCCTTACGTTCACTGACAGACGCAGCTCTTCATTGACTTTGTGGGGACGTCCCCAAGCTGTGTCAAAAAGAGGGGTGGGTAAACGCTAACAACAGTACCCAACTGAACCTCTGAAGAGGCGCCAGACGCGCCTACACTGCCACCTGCAAAACTTTGCGGCCAAAAGCAGCATCCGAAGATGCAAGCACATCAACCTTATAAAACTTAGTGAAAGTGTGAACCGAGGCCCAAGTGGCCACCTTGCACACCTGCAACACCGAGGCCTGGTGTCTGAAAGCCCAGGAAGTGCTAACAGCCCGGGTAGAATGAGCCGTGACTGGAAAAGGGGAACCTTGCCCCGAACAGAATACGCATGGATCACGGTTTTTCTAATCCAATGAGAAATCGTAGCCGAAGAGGCCGCCAAGCCTTTGTGCGGGCCCTCTGGCAGTACAAACAAGGCATCAGCTTTTCAAAAAAAAGCTGTAGCAGCCAAGTACACTCGTAAGGCCCTCACCACGTCCAAAGCATGCAACTCAAACTCCTTTGGGTGCGATGGACGAGGGCACAATGAAGGCAGAACAATATCTTCATTAATGTGAAAAGAAGAGACCACCTTCTGAAGGAAGGAAGGAGAGGGTCGCAAGACCGCCTTATCCCTATGCATTACTAAGTAGGGAGACTTGCACGATAGTGCAGCTAATTCCGACACCCCTCTGGCGGAAGTGATGGCAACTAAAAATAAAATAAAAAATGGTCACAACAGGACCGCAGCTCACCTGAAGGGAAGCCAGGTCAACTCCTTGCGAACTAGGCATTGAAACTGAAGAGCTATGCTATGAGGGGGTTTAATGTAGGAAGAGAGGACGGCCCCCAGGGGAGGGGCCAGCTGTTTCTTTTCCCTGCCTAGTTAACTCCTAGTGGGACAAACATAAAACCCCACAAAGTCAATGAAGAGCTGCGTCTGTCAGTGAACGTAAGGAGAAAACACACATTTACAAAAGCTACATTCACTACTAATCCCGTTGGAAACAGGAATAGGTTGAAACAAAAAAAAAAAAGGAAAAAAAAAAACGCTGGAACGCGGCTTTAGATTTCAGATTGGTGTGTATAGTTTCTTTTTTTCCTTTCTCTTTTGGAATACAAAAGGAAATAGACACCATCAGTTGAAATAAACATGAATTTGCTTTTGTTATGATTGTAGAACTGGTAAATCTTGACAATATATTGAGCTAAAATTCCCATTCCTTTGTGTTGCTTGCTTTTAGGCAGAATTTACTTTTAAACGTTTAAACAGGAAAACTTAAACATCTCATAGGTTTTGTTTTAAGCAGTAAAAAATGACCTGTAAAAAGAAAAAAAAAAGCCAGACTGTCCATATAATCAAACAGTTGTGAACCAAGGATAGAACACTACAGAAAAAAATACATCCCTAATTTGCTGGAAAGTCTATACATCTTCCTGCCATGCGATGTGTTCTGTAAGCATACAGTATGCATAAAAATAGGGGGGAAAAAAAAGCTTAAATCAGCTCCAGAAGTATGTTTGCTACAAAATGAAAACCACACCGATCTGGGGTCACCAGAGCAGAGTTTAGATGAAATGTAATCAGGACTTAGCCAACATACATAAAATAAGAGAGTGGTGCCCAAATACCTGGGAACATATGGTGAGATTCAAAAGGGGGTTTCACCTCTGAGGCAAAGGACATGACGAGGCTCCCGAAGAACACAAAAAAAGAAGATGGAATGAGCAACAAGCTTTGATATATGCAAAAAAAAAACAAAAAACACCTACTGTTAAAATGTTTAAGTGGAACAATGCGGTTCAGAGTGTAAAACAAATCACTTTTTAAAATAAGCCAAATACTACAAAATCGCTCCATTGGCAAGAAGGCAACCATATAGGAGAAATGAGGTTGTAGGGGAAACCTGTCACGAAGAAAACATAGGCTAACACTGCTGACCTCATGCAAATGCTGGTTGCACAGATTGAATACTATTTCAAAGATTGTGGGGTTCAGTCAATCAATGTATATGTGTTCTAATTGAGTGGCTAAAACGAGTTTAACCACTTCCCACCCGGCCACTGTACATATACGGCCGGGTGGGAGCTTCCCCGTTCTGACAGGACGTGTATACACGTCCTGCAGAACGGGAGCTCGCAGCGAGGCCACGCGGCACGCTGCGGCTGGATCCTGTGATCATTATGATCACAGGATCCAGCTGAGCAGAGATCGGGATATGGGCGCAGTGACTGGCCCTCCCGATCAAGTGACGGCTGTGTCCAATCACAGCCGTCACATTGTAAACAGAGACGAACGTCTCTGTGACAGTTCTCCCCCCGCCAAGCTCAGGGGGGGGGGGGGGATCTGCAGCTATGTGACAGCTCTCTGCATGATGAGGATTTCATGCAGAGAGCTCTCACAGATCGCCCCCCACACAGTGCACCAAGCACACTGATACCCCTGTTCCCCATACACATCAGTGTCTCCATAAAACTGTCCCCAAAACATCTGTATGTCCCCCATCACATCTGTCACCATACACAGAACATCTGTCACAGTCCCCAACACATCTGTATGTCCCCGTCACATCTGTCACAGTCCCTGTCACATCTGTCTGTTCGCCAACACCAAATAAACTCTGATTTGGGTTATTTTTACCAAAGAAATGTAGCAGTATCATTTTTGGTCAAAATTTATGAAGAGAAATTACTTATTTGCAAAATTTTATAACAGAAACAAAGAAAAATGCATTGTTTTTGAAAATTTTCAGTCTTTTTTTAATTTATAGCGCAAAAAATAAAAAACCCAGGGGTGATTAAATACCACCAAAAGAAAGCTCTATTTGTGGGGAAAAAAAATGATAAAAATTTCATATGGGTACAGTGTCGCATGACCGCGCAATTGTCATTCAAACTGCAACAGCGCTGAAAGCTGAAAATTGGTCCGGGAAGGAAGGGGGTTTAAGTGCCCAGTATTGAAGTGGTTAAGAGAGATGACAAGACTACTAGTATTTTTAGAGGAAGGTAAGCAACAACCACCTACATGAATTTGCTTCATGGCAGGTTTCCTTCAAGAAGTGAGAATCATTACGGTCTTCACCACATCTTTTTACTCTATTAACCGCTTGCCGACTGGGCCATAGCTGAAAACCGGCTGCAGTGCGGTCGGATAATTCTGGGAGGGTGTACTACAACGTCCTCTCAGAATCTGGCACGCACCCGGGAATATCTGTGGCCGCCGGGTCCTACATCACGGTAAAGGGCCGATGACAGCGACCCTTACCATGGGATTGCTCCGTCATTAGATGATCAGTTGTAAACAAGATGGCACATGCCCGGTTCAGCTCTTCCCTCTCCGTACCGAGCGGTACAGCGTGAGGAGAGGGGAGAGAGCGAGTGCAGCAATGCTGTGGGCTGGATTTGAAGTGCCCACAGTGCTGATCTGTTCCAATTTCTGCACTCATCCCCATCCATGCTCAGCCACCTCCATCCACGGCTCAGCCATCCCCATATCTACAGCTCAGCAATCCCCCTATCCACAGCTCAGCCATCCACATCCATCGCTTAATTCATCCCCATTCATGGCTCATTCATGCTCATCCATCCCCGGCTCATCCATCCCTATCTGTTGGATGGCAACATGGTTTAACCACTTACCAACCGGAAGGTTTTCCAGCTTTAGGACCAGAGCACTTTTTGCGATTCGGCACTGCGTCGCTTTAACTGACAATTGCGCGGTCGTGAGACGTTGCACCCAAACAAAATTTGCGTCCTTTTTTCCCCACAAATAGAGCTTTCTTTTGGTGGTATTTGATCGCCACTGCGTCATTTCCGATCGCCGCTATAAACAAAAGAAGAGCGACCCAAATTTCTTACTTGTTGCTAAAATTCAAATCCAAAAAAAAAAATAAATAAATAAAAAAAAACTTTTTTTCACCGTTTTTGGCCGATTTATAGAATTCCTCATATTTGTGATAAGAAAAAAAATCGCAATCGGAGTTTATTGATTGGTTTGCGGAAAAGTGGCCGCTTTACGGATGGTGAGAATTCATTTCTGGGGTTTTTATTTTTTTTTAATTTTTTACTAGTAATGGCAGCGATCTGCGATTTTTAGCGGTACTGCGATATTGCAGCAGACATGTCGGACATTTTTGACACTTTTTTGGGATTTTTTATTTTTGGGGTCTTTACTTAAGAGTGGTAGGCATTTCGCCGGTGAAAAGGCGTTTGGTTAGTTATTTGAGGCTAACGCTAAAAAAAAGAATAGTGTTTATACTCCTTAAGATATTTAGCCGGTTTTTGCCACTT
>BLSH010098865.1:80122-95309 GCA_018402905.1 Glandirana rugosa | reverse complement strand
AGGGATGCGCCCACCCAGGACCACCAGGGAGCCGACCAGGGACCACCAGGGAGCCGATCTGGACCACCAGGGAGACCCCCCTAGACCACCAGGTAAGTGACATACTGCTCAGGTCCACCTTCACTCAGTGCCACCTTCAGATGCCATCCTAGACCACCAGGGAATGAGCCCCTATTAACGTATATGCCCACCAGTGCCCCTATCAGTGCCCACCAGTGCCCCTATCAATGCATACCAGTGCCACACATCAGTGCCCACGATTGCCACCTACCAGTGCCCATCAGTGCCCAGTGCCGCCTATGAGTGCCAATCAGTGCTGTCTATTAGTGCCCATCAGTGCCGCTTAGCAGTGTCCGTCAGTGCTGCATATCAGTGCCCATCAGTGCTGTATATCAGTGCCACCTCTCAGTACCCGTCAGTGCTGCTTATCAGTGCCGCCTAACAGTGCTCATCATCGCTGCATATAAGTGCCTCATTAGTGCCACCTCATCAGTGCCGCCTCATCAGTGCCAATCAGTACTGCCATATCAGTGCCCGTCCGTGTAGCCTCATCAGTGCCCACCAGTGATGGAGAAAATGTACTTATTTACAAAGTTTTGTGACAAAAATAGAGAATTTTTTTTTTTTTCAAAATTTTCGGTCTTTTATTTGTAGCGCAAAAAATAAAAACCGCAGGGGTGATCAAATACCACCAAAAGAAAGCTCTATTCGTGGGAACAAAATGATAAAAACTTTGTTTGGGTACACCGTCGCACGACCGCGCAATTGTCATTCAAAGCGCAACAGCACTGAAAACTGAAAATTGGTCTGGTAGTAAAGTGTTCTAAGTGCATAGTATTGAAGTGGTTTAATACCACCAAAATAAATCTCTATTTGTGTGAAAAAAGGACAAACATTTTTTATGGGTACAGTGTTGTATGACTGACTAATAGTCATTCAAAATGTGAGAGCACTGAAAGCTGAAAATTGGTCTGGTTAGGAAGGGGGTTTAAATGCCCAGTGGGCAAGTGGTTAAAACAAAGTCTGGTGAACCCTATTTAGACCTACCTTTTCATGCTGGAGCTAAAGGCCCTGTGTGAAAACACTATCAGTTTTCATACCAGCTTCTGCAAGTATGGTATAAAAACAAGCTGATGCACAAAGCATTACTGTAGCTCATCAATGCGTAAAACAACTTCTTGTAGTATGCCATCATATTACACCTACCAAATGCCACCTTACTGAGCAACATGTATATTGGCCTCTCTTTCCACTTTGTATTTCTCCATGTGAAGTCTAGGTTGAAATGTAAAGTTTTGAGCTAGTTGGGGTACTGGGCCTCAAAACATCCTCCAACTTTATTCAAAGAAGAACTCCAGGGAGAAAAAAAAAAAAAAGAAAAAAAAAAAAAAGTATTTTCCCATACAGTGGGGCTGTGCCCGCACTACATGGGTTAAATGCTCATTTTCATCTGGGGGATTGCAAAGCGGAGAGTACCTAATTCGCCGACCACAAGACTGGTCCCCAATCACTCCTGCCCCTTCCTCCCTGCCTGCCAACGGTCTGAATGGACTGTTCTTGACCGGCTCTGGACGTGAGGACAGCAGGAATGGTCCACCACTGAATGTGGGGGAGCATGGTTTTCTGGAGGCAAGTACAGCTTTCCCTTGGGCCCATAATGATAATGTTGCTTAGTATTTAAGAGAGAAGTATGTTTTTTTTTTTTCAGATTTATACTTACCTAGGTGGATGCAGCATCTGTCCCCCGCCGCCTCTAACACTGAGAAACAAGCAATCTAACACCGCTCCATTCTTACAGCTCCCCAAGCAGAGAGCTGGTGACTGTCAGTAACCGCTCTATGCTCTGCCTCCCCAACCCCCACGGCTGCACTAGAGTGCTGAGATGTGGAGGGAACAGGATCAGCCAGCTCAGACTCTCAGCAGCTCGCTGAGAGGCTGAGCCTGGTGCTGGTCTAGGCAAGTGGGTGGATCCAGACCCCAATGTAGCGGTCTTGCCTGAACCTGCACCGGCTCAAGCTTGCGGTCTGCTGAAAACGGGTCACAGGAGTGCAAAACAAACTGCACTCCTGTGATCCACTGGAGAGGTGCAGCCAAACAAACTTTGGCTGTACTTCTCCTTTGAGTGAAGAACAGGCAGAGCGCACAAAAAGGTATAAGCTCAATGGATTTCTGGTAGGAGCAACTGGCATTTAATTAGACATAAAATACTTTTAATTGTACATTTAACAGACTAAAGGGGAGCAAATAAGAGAAGCTCATTCCTATATACACTTGAAATAATACACAACCAAAGCAGATGCTACATAAAGAAAAAATGAACTCCTCTATTATGGTATTTGTCACACTAAATAAAATGAAGGCCTAAATAGGTAAGCCAAATGAAAATATATTGCTGGGAAGGACAAATATCAAGCAAATGCATATAATGTAGCAATGTGTAGACATACAGTATAGACCAGATCAGTGGAGTATGGGATCCAAGCCTATTGCTGATTTGTTCAAAAGTTGTTTTCTGGACAGCACACAGAAAGCTTATCAGAAATGCATTGTGGATGTTCCAAGCATCATTAAAACTATAAGAATCTAAACAACATCTACAGCCAACCACCATTAAACATGCAAACTGTGAAAGATATAAAGCACAACAGTTTCTCTGAGCTTTCATCAAAGGCTCAACTCCCAAACCTGAGCCAAGTTAGGGATCAATGAACGATTGGAGGGCTGAAAGATCAAGCACTTCTAACATTCTAGTGTGAAACCCATGTGACAAGTTGTTCAACAAACCTACAAAAACTAGTTCTCAATAGCCAAAGTGTAAAAAGTACAAACATGAACTTTCAAGTATAGGACAAGTAGGCTGTGGTTTATGTAGGATGTGTTAAATAGAAAACTGGCAAACAGAATCCCTTTGTTATGTAGAGTAGAACAGTGGGAGAAAAAAAAAAAAACAACTAGCAGGGGAAGCAATGAACGCAATGCAAAAAATAGAATTGTAAAATCAAAATAGATCAGACTAGGGGGTTAAAATACCACTGACTACCAATGATAGACCATTGTACTCAATGCGATTTCAACCTCCAGTGAGTTTTCTTTTACCAATAATGGAACACTTACACTTTATTTCAGTGGACATTTTTTAAACGCTAAATCAACTTAACCACCGCAATATACTGGCATGTTTCTTCATTCCCAAAGTAAATGTTTAAAAACACAGACTTAACTACTTTCCAAAAAAGGGGTAATATTGGACGTGTAATGCAGGGCTCGACAATCCCCGGGTGCCAGGTCGACAATGGCAACCAGAAACCACTTCCTGGCGAGTGGCAGCCTATCATTCTCTCCCCTCACGAACAGCATCTCCAATTCAGCAAGAGATCTACTATGCTTAATCTAACAGCTGTTAAACTTGGCAGGCTGGCCAGCTTTGTTTTTCTATTTTTCTAAGTAGAAACAAAGTATCTTTTTGGCACTTTTATCAAAGGAATTCACTTCGGTCCGTAGATGATCAATTTAACCATGTAAAGACTAAACCTTTTCTAACATTTGTTGCTTACAAGTACAAATTTGTATTTTCTGCTAGAAAATTACTTCAAACCCCTAAACATTATATATATTTTTAGCAGAGACCCTAGAGAATAAAATGGCGGTTGTTGCAATATTTTATGTCACACGGTATTTGCCCAGCGGTCTTTCAAACGCATTTTTTTTGGAAAAAATACACTTTAATGAAAAAAAAAGTAAAAGTTAGCCCATTTTTTTCTGTAAAGACGATGTTACACTGCGAGAATCGTGATCTTTATTCCAAGCAACAAAATTGTGATAAAGCCCTGTGTATCATCAATTACCACTTTGTGTGCAGCTGGGCTCCAGTATTTCATGGTGACCGGAAACCCATCAGATCAATGAAAAGTCACCACGGGGGACACACATGTAGGCAGGAAGTGGCTGCAAAGAGGCAGCAGAAGATCAGCAGCACTGGAATACTTCACCTTTTTGTATTTTATTTAAAGTGTCACTAAGGCTTCACTTAGATGTGCAGTTGGGTGGTAAAATGTGCAGTAGAGAAGTTTTTGCCACCCACTAATGGCCACCCTTAAGCTGCATTAGGCGGCAGATGAGGGTGTTTTACATGCCAGTCACCCTGCATTAGGCATAAGGAGTTCCCCCTATAACAAGTTTTCAGTAGCACTCTTTTTGGCCAGCCTATAACCCTGATGCAACGGTGTTACGTTGGAGTTATTGACTGGCTGCTCTGCTGTAAGTTAACTTTAGGGGGCACAAATTACTTGCCTTACCCCAGGCGCTGACACCCAACACTACGCTAAAAAACACTGGCTCCTAACTTTTTTAGCTGGCTCCTAGATTCAAAGCAAATGTGTCAAGCCCTGGTCTAATGGCTCATACAGCGTAAAAGATGGTTATGTGCTCCAAGCAGTGTGTAAGCGGTGTATAGTCAGGGTTAACCTTTGGAGACGCAGCGGCTGAGTGGTCTCACCCACACATCCGAATTTGATAGGTGTGCAGGGACAGGTGCACGGTGTGAACGCACACATCCCTGCACACCTAGCAAACTGATGTGCAGGTTAATTTATACAGCCTTTTTTGGGTCTTCATGGACTTACTTACTGTAAGTGAAACAGGTTTATTTTAGGTTGTTTAATAATACTTTTTTTTTTGCAAAATAAAAGAAAAAAGACCAAATAGGCTAAAAGAAAGGTTTATCTCAAAAAATGATCAACACAAAAAGAAGCAGTTACTTCTAGCGCTTTGAGATTACTCAACAGATGTATAGGACTATGAGACAACAAAACCAAATGCTTGGCCAATGCAGCCCTACTTGCTTTGTGAAATATAGAGTAAAACTACAAAAGAACAAACTAGAAGATGCAACCACCACCTAATGCAATACCAAACATGTATTTAGGCGATAAAAATTGGTAAAGATAGATACTCACAAAAGTGCAACTTGTAAAAGCCAAAAAACCACAAGATGCCATACAATGCAGGATGCACATACTCCAATTACACCCCACTATGCTGGCATTCTGCTGCATTTCGGGCGCACGCCCCTTCCTCATGATATCTTGTGGTTTATTGGCTTTTACAAGTTGCACTCGTGAGTATCTATCTTTACCAGTTTTTATCACCTAAATACATGTTTGGTAATGCACTAGGCCTTCCTGTTTGTTTTTTAGTAGTTTGTCTCGAAAAATTATATATGTACAGAATTACATGACCAGGTGACTGTCAGTCAAATCATTAAATCACTGAAAAGTAGATAATGGCCTGGTAATGAAGGGGGGGTTTAACATGCTTGTATCGCGGGGGTAAGAATATGGAAATATTTGAAAGCCCTTTACCTGGCAACAAGTTCACTTTAAGATCACCCAACTACTACTCCTCACAAAGATTTATCTCCATGAAAAATGCTTAATGTGTGATAAGCTAGAGAGACTGAAAATAAAAACACAGGGGAATTCAATAAATCTCTAACACTACATTTCTGGTGCTATGGCCCTTTATAACTGACTGCAGCAAATTCAAAAATCCCTGCTATTAATGCACCAAATTCTAAAATAATTACCTCCAGTTTGTAGATAATGAAACTCGAGGTAATTGAGACCAACTCTAGTTCCACTCTAAGCAAAAAATGAAGACATATATTGTCCCACTGGTACTCAGAATGGGGTGCCGGCATGAAACAACACCATCCAGTAGTGTGTGTTATGCCTAGAAAAATCGTCACTCTCCCAGTCCAGTCTATGTTAATGTACAACTAAAGGCAGAAGGAAATAGCCTTCGAGAGGGAAGGCCACAGAGGAACAGCCCTGCTTGACCATGATATCTGCTCTTAAAATGTATTTTGCCCTACAAGCTATCTATAAAGGCGGAATGTAGCACGCAATGTTACTGCTAGGGTGGCCACGACTATCAGTCGCGCTGTGGAGAAGCACATTAGCATGCTGCTAGGCTTCCACTGTTACCCCCACTTGGTTCTATGGGGACTGTTAACTGTCCAGCTCTATTGTTTTGAGCTAGGTTGCCTACCACTTCCTTTTTTCTTTTTCTTTCACGGTTTTCAAGCGACCTGTGGAATTCGGTACCGAAGCTGGGTATATTGAATGCACATGTGACTAACTGATGCTCTGCACAGCCTGCAGCTCATGCTTATTGGATTACAGTGAAACTTTTGGATTAAAAGGGCCATGTTGGATTGTAACCTGAGATATGCTACCCATATTGATATGCCTACATGGCGGGAACTGTCCGTGTGATGCCCTGGAATGTCCGAGGACTGAACAACCCAGTGAAAAGACTAGCAGTTCTCTGTACTATTAAACAACTTGGGGCGGAGGCTGTATGTCTGCAGGAGACACATCTTCCGAAGGATGGTTCTGTCTCCTTCCCTGTTAGACAGTTTGCTCACCAGTATCATTCTGCCCACTCGGTATACTCAAGAGGGGTTAGTATCCTGATCCGGCGGGATACCCCATTTTCATGTATTGACTCCCTCATAGATAGTGAGGGGCGGTTTGTATTTTTGCTATGCTCCTTATATGGTATGAAATGTATAATTGCGGGATTGTACATCCCTCCTCCATTCTCATCCCAGCTCCTCCGCACTCTGGCAAATTATACCACTAAATATTCTGACCTGCCCCTCCTGGTGGTAGGGGATTTCAATATTTGGACCCTACACAGGATACATTTTCTAGCCTGCTAACCCAGTATGCCAAACGCCCCAAGGGTCCTACAGCCTTTGCTCGCCTTATGGAGCTGGGACTTACGGATGTGTGGAGGATGTGCACCCCGGAAGCCTGGGTCTATTCCTGTCAGTCAGCATTGGTAGGGGGACTTTCCAGAATAGACATGGGATTGGGGAATGTAGCTATACTTCCAAGGATTGTCTCCTCTCAGTATGCTGCCAGGCGAGTGTCAGACCATTCGCCATTTCTAGTGGACCTCCGGACTGGGGCTGAGCGGAGGCATGTGGTGTGGAAACGAAATCCGTTCTGGATGTCTCTGTTCCCAGACCCGGACCCCATATCGGAGTCAATGACCACATTCCTTAGACAAAATGAGGGTACAGCGAGGTTACAGGTTGTATGGGGCGCAGCAAAAGCCTTTTTACGAGGTCAATTTATTAAGCTAATCACACATATCAAGACGAAATCCAAAGAATGGGAGGGGTGTGTCACGCCTGCAGCGGTTACATCTGAAGCAGCATATATAGCCAATCCATCGGAAGAGAACAAGAGATCATGGTTGGCCTCTTGCACACTTTTGTGTCAAGTGTCTTTGCAGATAGTGGAAAACAAACATTTTTTCCTGAAGCAAAGATATTTTGAAGAAGGGGAAAACACGGGGCATATGCTGGCTGTAATCTCTAGAGCGCAGCAGGGAATGTCCCATATTGCAGCGATATAGTATGTTCAGGAAGAGATATTTTATTCCACACTGGAGATTATTAGAGTGTTCAGGGATTTTTTTCAGGAGGTGTACACCTCTAAAGTGCAATAAAGTGTATAGAATAATTTTTGACTAAATTTCCAATGTCCAGACTGAGTCAGATGCCAAACTGTTGAACACACCTCTGTCGGAGGCTGAACTTTTGGAGGCTCTGGAGCATATGCGTAACGGCAGGGCGCCTGGGGCAGATGGTCTTCCGGCAGAGGTGTATAAACGGTATACTACCCTTATGTTACCAATGCTATTAAAGGTTCTAAATGAAGTGTTTGCGCAGGGCACACTCCCACTTTCAATGACTGAGGCAACAATTGTGGTTTTACTTAAACCGGGGAAGGATGCCCTTTCGCCAGATTCATACAGACCAATCTCTCTGTTGATGGCTGACATCAAGCTGCTGGCAAGAGTTTTTGCTTATAGACTGGCGAGGTGCATTCATAAACTGATACATAGAGATCAGGCTGGTTTTATTCCCGCTAGATCTACAGCACAAAACCTACGTAGACTATCTGAATCTGCAAATCCCTGTTGACAACACGGGAAATAGAGCCATCTTTTCCTTGGACACCGCTAAGGCGTTTGACATCGTTGAATGGCCCCATTTGTGGCATGTGCTGTCGACCTTTGGCGTGGGACCAAACTTAATTAGATGGGTAAAACTAATATACACGTCTCCCTCAGCTAGGATCAGGATTAATGGGGAGTTATCAGAGCCCTTCAGGCTGTCCAGAGGCACTCGGCAGGGGTGCCCACTGTCGCCCCTGCTCTTTGCCATGGCGTTGGAGCCCTTGGCCATTCATGTCCGGGCTACCGATCAGATTACTGGGTTTTTGAGAGGCCCCAGAGAAGATGTGATCTCGCTTTATGCGGATGACACTTTGATCTATTTGGGCGATACTAAATATTCTTTAGTAAATGTGATGCAGTTGATTACGGACCTTGGAGCCTTATCAGGGTTCGTTATCAACTGGAATAAGTCGGTACTCATGCCCTTGGACCCTCTCACCGATCCTCTCCCTGGATGCGCGGAGTCCGTGCAAATTGTATCCCGAGATATCTGAAAGAGGAGACTGATATCTTGCGAAGTCTCGGAATATATCTCCTTAAATTTACCCCCGTTACTAGATAAACAGAGGGCAAAAAGGTGTTGCCTGGACTAAACTACCCCTGACAGTGGTTGGCAGAGCCAATCTCATAAAAATGATATGGACTCCCCAGCTACTGTACATATTCCACAACGCCCCCATCTGGATTCCTCATAGATGGGTCTCCCGGATCCCGTATCCTGGATACTCATTTCAGGACATTGATCTGGAGTAACAAGGTAGCAAGAATTAGCCTTCATACCCTGCAATTTCCAAAAGATCAGGGGGGGCTGGCAGTCCCGCATGCTAGATTCTATTTTATAGCCTCCCTGATCCAACATCTAGGTGACTTGGGACACAAGGACCTACTGGATCCAATTAGGAAACTGCTGATTCCTCGAGATTCTACGTGCCCAGCTCTCACATATCTGGAGGCAGGATTTACTCATGTACAGGGTAATGTACCAACGGTGCTTTTGCTTAAAAAGTTATGGGCTTATATCAATCTCTTACAAATCCGTGGTTTTTGTCAATTCACCCCTATATGGCACAACTCATATTATAAGGAACTGTGCAAACTACAAGATTTCCAGGTTTGGGAAAGGGCAGGAATACATTACCTTTACCAGCTGTTCACTGGTTCAACACTCAAATCATTCTCGGAAATTCAGAGGGAGTTTGCAATCTCTAGACATCAATTTTACAAGTTTCTACAATTAAGACACGCTATCCAAGCTGAAGCCAAAGCCTCGGCTCTTCAATATACAGATCACCCCCTGATGTCAAATGTTCTTCAGGTACGAGAAAAGAAAGGAATGATATCGGGAGTGTACTCTGTGCTGCTCAACACCACACATGACGCTGCCAATCTCCTTTGTAGAAAAAGGTGGGAGGAGGACTTGGGTCCCACCATGGATGGGGAACAGTGGGAGATGAGCTTATCGTCTGCCAGCCTGGTCTCGGTCTCTGTGTCCCAAAGACTCTCACATTTAGATCTCTTGCATAGAGCCTATAGGACCCCACAGTTGCTCCATAAGTGGGGGAGGAGGAACTTACCCGTGTCCGAAATGTGAGAGAGATGTGGGCAATCTTTTGCATGTTTTGGAAATGCCTCAAGTTATTTAGATATTGGAATTATATTCTGACCATTATATCCCACGCATATCAGATACCAATTATATATAAATGGTCTGTCTCTTGGGTGCCCTTGACATAGAATCTCTTGCCAAATGAACACACTGAGGTGCGGAGACTGCTATATATAGCGCTCAAACTCATAGCCAAATACTGGATATCCCCTCGGGTACCAACAGGAAAGCAATGGGTGGAACCAGTTAACACCAACTTAATTAGGGAAAAAAGTCACATAACATAGAAACGTTGTTAAGAAATTTTACTCAATGTGGCAGCCATGGCTTGTTGTCCCAGGCTTGGCTCCACACCAACTAATACGGGAAAAGCTGCTGCAGATGTGAAAACATGTACTATCTCACGGGTGTGCTCTTGAATCTGTGGTCATAGATCTGAGATTAAGAGAGAAGGTCAGGTTCGTGATGAAACAGGGTCGGCTTGTCAAGTTACCGTTTTGTTTTTTTAACTTGGTGAATACATCGGTACTTCACACCTTTTGTTAGCTTTACTTCTTCTCTTTCTTCACCTCTTCTACTTTACTTACTTGTTCCCGATATGGAAACTACTGATCTGTTATCTTTACTTAATAATTGTGTTCTTGGAGATATAGTCGAAGTTTATGTAGATATTGCATGGTGCGGTAATGAAGAATTGTTGGTTGTAGCTTGTTTCCTAGAAGTGTATAATCCTGCTTAATGGAAATTTAGAAATTGTAACTGAATATTAACATGTATGGATCAGTCTGTATATCAAAACTTTATTCTGATTTAAAAAAAAAAAAAAAAAAAAAGTACAACTAAAGGCAAAACTTTTTGTTTGGTTTTGGACAGAGTAGAGATGGATTAGAACACTTATTAGGCATTTATTGCGGTCTGTCCTGTTAACCATTAAAATTGATAGTGAAAATAAAGGAAAATCCCACATTTTGGGTTGTCTCCAAAAAGTAAGAAGGGAATATCCCCTTAATTTGCAGGGATTTCCTCACATTTGGTTTTGCCTATGGGACAGGAAGTGAAGGGAAATCTCTGCAATGGGACAGAGATGGCAAACTGACAGGGGTTATAGCCCTCCCTTATGCTACACACACAAAAAAAAAAAGTATAGCCTATAGTTCTACTTTAATATATTTGAGATGGCCTCAGCCTTACACCACTCCACAAGCGATGCCCTGACATGTTTTGTGCCACCCACTGGGGCTTAGTCATAGAATATTCTCTGACTAAGCCCCATTGGGCAGGGTACAATATATCTATCTTAACATAGACTGGACTGGGAGAGCGTTTATTTTTCTAGGCAACTCTAAGTTGGCAGAAGCAGGCAGAGTGCCTGTCTGTATGCTGTGCAGCAGAGTGGCATATTTGCTTCCGCTACCCCCTGCCAGCTTTGAACTTCTTGTTATGGATGCTGTAAACTTCGCAGCCGACAACCTCCAAACAACCAGTGATGCTGACAGTGGGCAAAGCATGATAGGGAAGTGGAGACACTAGTTCCCCATCAAGTCTGCTTGCTCTCTGTGCTTAACAGCAGGCAAATTTCATAGTCAAAAGCAGGCTGTCTATTGACTTAGGATACGTCTACCCCATCTGTCATCAAATCACAAGGGAAGCAGACAGGATCTGGAACTAGTGTCTCAATCCCCATCATGCTATGCCCACCCAGCCCCCCCCCCCCCCCCCCCCGCTGTGCTGTGAGAGATGTGCTTTGGCAGAGTGTCCATACAGACACCTCAGTCTCTGTGTGCCTCCATATGCAGTGCATGTCCCAGATTCATATATCTGTTTACAACAGCTGCATGACTCTGTCCCCCACAACAACATTTGTCGTGTAGAGGAACAGAGTTTTTTTTTTTTAAGGGTCTCTCCTTATGAATTCCCCTTACAGAGTTTTAGAATCATATGGCCTTAAGAGCTTATGTAAACCACATTATACCATCTTGTGCATTTTTAGTTTAATTCATAGGCAAAACTTACACACACACACACACACACACACACACAATATCTGTGTACTATCAAAAACAAATTCTTGCTTTTACTACTTTAAAGAGCTCCTACAACATGGTCAAAAAGGAAACAATTTGCTTCATTTATGAGGATAGCTAAAACTTTAGGTCCAAAAAAACTAAACAATTAGGACTGACATCTCCTATAAAACTTGATCTTTACCAGCGTGTGTGCTACTGCTCTTCCCTATAAGCATGATTAAAAAAATAAAATAAAAAATCAGCCCCTTGATACTTGTAAATGACAGGTGCATCTAACTGTTAATAGCTGATGTAAATAATTTGCTTCCAGATAACTGGATTCCGATTGGGCCTATGCCACCTAAAAGTGCATAGTACAGTACTGTACATTAAAAACCACCACAGTAAAAAGAAAAAAATGCAAATCAATATCAAACACCATTATTTATAAAACCTAAAGAAATGCTTTTTAATGATCTCTAGGCCTAAGGTTCACTAAGAAGACAGATTTGTTTTTTAAACAAAAGCCTGCCCTCACTTTGCTAATTTAAAGCTGTTCATCTTTTGGAACGTTACATGATCAACCTGTTTTTTGGGTGGAACATGTAACATGTTCCCCACTGCAGGAGGTTGCTGCCCGCTCCACCGATTAGAGTGACCGCTAGCGGGGATCTTCTCCCCTCGCTTGCTGTCACTATTTTAAAAAAATGCTCCACCCATCCAGCCTTTGCGGCCGTCGGCTTGCAGTTCTCAATGAGCTACCACGGTGCTGTTGAGTGATGTGGTAGTTCATTCTCTCTTCCTGTCATGAGTATCTGCTTGCCTATATGTGTTACAAGAACACAGATAAACTGACAAGTCTGCAAGAGCCCTGCATGGTGCCACCTGGGATCTGCTGATGGCAGGTGCAATGCTTTCCAGGCTCCTGGTTAAAAATAGAAAAAGCACTTTTTTTTACCTGCAAAAAGATGTGCATTTATTTTTTTTTAAAAGAACTTATCCTATAACTGCAGCATACACTGATATATTTTTGTTGTTGCTAGATGGGATTGTAATTTGCTCAAATTACTAGAAATTACAACAAACAGGTTTTGACCAACTGTAATATACAAGGGCCACAAAAAGCCATTTGGAAAAGCACCGAGGTAGGTGCTATACTGCAAGACATATGGCAAGGCATTTTTCTAAATTTGCCCTTTCTGATTAACCTCTTAATTCATCTGTTACCAAGGTACTGTCCTCTGGAGCAACCCTGTGGTCCAAATTCCTTAAATCTGATCTTGGGCAGCTCCATAAATTCAGAGCTTTAACACATTCCCCACTTTTATTAGCAGGGCTGAGCTGTGAATGCGATCACTTTTAAACAAAGAGTAATGTTTTCTAGGATTTTTCAATAAGATTGGGAACATGGCAACTAAATAAGCCCTGGTTCCGCACGTTCATTTTCTTTGTACTTGATCTTATTAAGCCCATATGCCATAAAAGCAAAATTGTTTCGACTTGATAAAGTCATGAAATAAGAGTCATAGGAAAGTGTAAAGTACAGTAAACTACTCAGATGATCTATTAAGGTGGAATTAAAGGTAAAAAATAAACTGAGCAGACAGGCTATTGCAAAAGATTATGTGCGTTTTCCCTGTGTTTGCATAATCCCATACTCCAAAAGACATGATGGTGGGTTAATTGGCTTGGTTGTAAAAATTGTCCCTAATGTACTTTTCTACTGAGTGAGCTCCAGGCTGCCTCACCTCCTATCTGCCCTTAATCCAATTTGATTAGCACTTTGAGTTCTCAGGGTAAAAAGCACTATAGAAATATAAATTCACCTTTTAAAAAAAAAAATCATACAACTAAACTGTATACAGTGGTTGATAAGCTATCAGACGTAAAGCGGAGCTGCAGCAACCCCCCCCCCCCCCCCAGCACATGCTGTAGCAGTTGACTTTAAATAATAGGAAACTTACCTGTCCTGGAATTCAGTTATGTCGGCACCCCCAGCTGATGTTTCCTTCGGCCATTGGGGTCTGCCGCCACCAATGCCTGTAAGGAAAACTGGAAGTGAAGCATTGTGGCTTCACAGCTGGTTCCTACTGTGCATGCTGGGCATCCTGAATAGCCTGGCAGCAGGGGAAAGGAGGAGGGGGGGCCCCAATTTCTGAGTGATCTCGCCGTGGCAAGATCACAAGTGGGGATGGGTACTTGTCAAAAACAGGTAATCGCTCTCCCCCCCGACCCCAAAAGGTGCCAAATGTGGCACAGGAGGGGGGCAGATAAGCGGAGCTTCCACTTTTTGGGTTTAGTTATTTAAATATGCTTACTGCTCTTTGCCCGGTTTTTGTTTTAGAAAGAATGGCTATAAAAGGCTTGACCCAACCCCCAATTCAGATGTCCAATGCAATGTTTGGGATCACCTGCAATGTCAAAAGGTCCCCTTATTACATAGATTCTCAGTGTGAAAGTGTTTCATCCACTAGAGAATCAGACTATAGAAACCTTGCTTTATAACATGAAGTAATTTTAAAGGTTGTCTAAAGCCAAAACACGGGGTCAGGCTTTTTTTTTTTTGCCGGCGATTTCTAATCTGGGCGGTTCCCCTGCACTTCCTCTCTGAGACACTGAAGGAAGTAAAATGATAGGAAATGTGCTCTTAAACAGTTATTACCAGAACAGATTTCCCCATTGTAAGATGTCCTCTCACCTCCTCTCCCCAGACCGCCATAAAATCATGACAGGGGTTCTAGCCCTATCAAAATATATATTGTGAGATTAGGGGAGTCTGAATCACCAACTAGCCATGCTGGTAAAAGCAAAAAAGTCTATTTCAATAAGATAAACAAAAATAGCATGAACACACAGTCTAGCATACGGAGATATAAAACAAAACTTCGACTCACCACCAGCATAAACCTTGTTTCAAAACAGGGTTTTAAGTCCTTGCCTGTTCCAAGGGTCCAAAGAAAAGCACTCAGTTTAGCAATGTCTCAGTAGCCCACACAGTACTCCCAATCTTTCTAACAAGAATGTCTTGCCCCAGCACATCTCATGGACATCTGCTGACTGATTCCTGCCCTTATCAGCCCTATCTTGCAGTCAGATCAACCCCTGCAGGAGCACAGTACCTGTAGTCAGGGTTGGAGGCCCTTTCCCACCCAAATATCTCTTTAAAGTGGTAGTAAACCCTCCTATCATTTTCAGCCAAGGAAGCTGCCATCTTGGCCTCGGTTTCACCTACAACTGCCATGATGCTGCACATGTGATCAGCTATGACAATTTGGTTTAGAGCACAAACAATGGGAGTGTTACATTTCTGGCACATGCCGGAAATGGAACTGGTTTGTAGACTGTTAAATGGATGGGTTTACTACCGCTTTAAGTCTCTGAATTCTGGTTCCCAAATCTGAAATTAACAATACTGGACAAACTTTTTTTTGTATATTTTTTGTTTTCCCCTTTTTATTGGTTGAACTAGACAGACTTCTGTATTTTTTCAACCAGACTATGCATTTCAGGTTTCCCGCTTTACCAGATCATCCTAGTTTTT
>BLSH010098865.1:43906-73099 GCA_018402905.1 Glandirana rugosa | reverse complement strand
TCACTCTAACGCACGCGGCGATACCTCACATGTGTGGTTTGGACACCGTTTACATATGCGGGCGCGACTTACGTATGCGTTCGCTTCTGTGTGCGAGCTCGCAGGGACGGGGCGCTTTAAAAATATTTTTTTATTATTTCTTATTTTACTTTTATTTTTTTTAATTTTTACACTTTCACTTTAATTTTTTTTTTTTGATCACTTTTATTCCTATTACAAGGAATGTAAACATCCCTTGTAATAGGAAAAGTGAGTGACAGGTCCTCTTTATGGACAGATGCAGGGTCTATAAGACCCTACATCTCTCCTACAGGCTGGAAAGGCTGAGATCAGAAAAAAAAACTGACGATTTCAGCCTTTCCTTCCCCTTTAACGGCTCTTGTTTACTTTGGAGACCCGGAAGTGACGTCACGACGTGCGCCCGGGCCTCCGAGAGCCATAGAGATGACCGAGGGACATCTGTCCCTCGGAAATCTCTGTCACCAGCATCCGGCGGCAGGCGATTCCTTCTCCCGGTCACCGATCACTCAGGTGAGTCGGGAGAAGCACCGGAGGGCGGCGGGAGGGGGGGGACGTCCCCTCCCGCCGCCTGTAAGAACGATCAAGCGGCTGACCTGCCGCTATGATCGTTCTTACGGTGATGGGAATCGCCTGCTCTAAAAAATGATACCTCAATGATGCCTGCAGGTGCCGGCATCATTGAGATATCACCACTGAAACCCCAGGACGTCCATGGACGTCCTAGGATCTGAAGTGGTTAAAAGAAAAACAAAAATGCATTAAAGTGAAAAGCCTTCAGTGTGCAGCAGCCCCCCTAATACTTACAGTGAGGGAAAAAAAAGGTATTTGATCCCCTGCTGCTTTTATACATTTGCCCACTGACAAAGAAATGATCAGTCTATAATTTTAATGGTAGGTTTCTTTTAACAGTAAGAGACAGAACGAAAAAATTCAGAAAAATGCATTTCAAAAAAGTTATAAATGGATTTGCATTTTAATGAGTGAAATAAGTATTTGACCTCTTCGCCAAATATGACTTGGTACTTGGTGGTAAAACCTTTGTTGGCAATCACAGAGGCCAGACGTTTCTTGTAGTTGGACACCAGGTTTGCACACATCTCAGGAGGGATTTTATCCCACTCCTCTTTAAGTCATTAACCCTTTCGCTGCCAGAGCAATTTTTGCATTTTTTGCACACTTAAAAAAAAATCATTTTATCCCTGAAGATTACACAAAACCCCCAAACATTATATATTTTCCAAAAGCAGACACCCTAAAGCAGTGATGGCAAACCAGGATGGCACCCCAGATGTTTTGGAACTACATTCCCCATGATGCTCAACTACAGTGCAGAGTGCATGAGTATCATGGGAAATGTAGTTCCAAAACATCTGTGGTGCCAATGTTCGCCATCAGTGCCCTAGAGAATAAAATAGTGGTAGTTCCAATTTTTTGTGTCACCTATTACCCCAAAAGTCTAGGAAATGTAATGTTTCAGTAAAAACACATGTGAATTTTCGGGCAATCAAAAGCAATAAATTACCCAAATTTTTAGTAAAATATAAGAGACTAGGTTGTACCGAATAAATAAATAGATACCCAACATGCCAAATCTTACATATTTGTGCGCCCCGTGAAATTACGTCAAACTTCAGTACCTCATATTTTCTATAGGCTACGCTTCAGAAGCTCCCTATAGGTATCAGTGTAGCGTTACGGAGGTCTTGTGTTAGAATTATTGCTCTCACTCCGGTGTGCGTGGCAATATGTAGCGTGTATGGCAATTGATGTTTTCACGCGTAGGCACCCCCGAAGCATGAGTTTACATTTGTGCGTGTGTATATGTGGGGGTGGGGGAGGGGCCTCAAAATCTTTTTTAATTATTTTTTTTCCCGTCACATAGGGGACAAAAAGTCCCCTATGTGATGTTTTTTGGTGACAGGTTCTCTAAAAGACCCTGCATGTCTCCCCTGTACTCCACTGAATGTTTTGTAGTGCAGATCGCATTGCAAAACATTTCCCAGCTGAGCTAGCTGGGGACATGGAGAACTTGACCCTGAAGTGACGTCAGACGTCGCTTTCTGAGTCACTGCAAGAAGGGGAGGAGAGCAGACGTGAATTTGTTCTTCTCCTTCCCCTCCAGCCGCCGCCAAGGCTGTCCCAGACATGCAGATGGGCAAGCGGAGCCCGGTAAGCATGGCAGGAGGCGCCGGTACTGGGGGTGTGTGAGCGATCACTCTCACCTGACAGCAGTGTTGCCAACCGCCAGTAAATTTACTGACAATTTGTAAAAATCAGTGATTTTTAGAACTGTCTATAACTATCAGGGTCTGATAATTTGTCATGCTGTGCTGACTTTTTAAGTGTAAACTGGGCAAACTACTTGATATGGGTATTGTCAGTGTTTCCATGTTGTGTTTAAATATCAATTGTCTTAGTTTTTAATAGGAGTTCAGTTATTTTTCAGGTTGCCAGTAAAAAAGGTGCTCTGCCAATAAGATTTTCCATGATTTGCCAGTAAAAAACGCTGCGGAAGGTTGGCAACACTGCCTGACAGGCAGGAGTCTGTCTGTCAGTTTCACACACAATCCCGGTGACTGCAGCCATCAGATTGTGCGTAATACCCCCCCGGTTGTTATGGACCTGCCGGCAAAAGGGTTAAGGTTTCGAGGCTGACGTTTGGTAACTTCTGGAGCCACTCCTTTGTTGCCTTGGATGTGTGTTTTGGGTCATTGTCATGCTGGAATACCCATCCATGACCCATTTTTAATGCCCTGGGTGAGGAAAGGAGGTTCTCACCCAAGATTTGACGGTACATGGCCCCGTCCATCATCCCTTTGATGCAGTGAAGTTGTCTTGTCCCCTTAGCAGAAAAACACCCCCAAAGCATGATGTTTCCACCTCCATGTTTGACGGTGGAGATGGTGTTCTTTGGGTCATATACAGCATTCCTCCTCTCCAAACACAGCGAGTGGAGTTGATGCCAAAGACCTTGATTTGGTCTCATTTCACCCAGTTCTTCTCTGAATCATTCAGATGTTCATTAGCAAACTTCAGACGGGTCTGTATATGTGCTTTCTTGAGCAGGAGGACCTTGCGGGCGCTGCAGGATTTCAGTCCTTTGCGGCATAGTGTGTTACCAATTGTGGTCTTGGCCACGGTGGAGAGATTGGAATCTGATTGATTGCTTCTGAGGACAGGTGACAAGCTGAGATTAGGAGCACTCCCTTTAAGAGTGCTCCTAATCTCAGCTCGTTATCTGTATAGATGACACCTGGGAGCCAGAAATCTCGCTGACTGATAGGGGGATCAAATACTTATTTCACTCTTTAAAATGCAAATCAATTTGTAACTTTTTTGAAATGCATTTTTCTGGATTTTTTTGTTTTTATTCTGTCTCTCACTGTTAAAATAAACTTACCATTAAAATTATAGACTGGTCATTTCTTTCAGTAGGCAAAAGTACAAAATCAGCAGGGGATCAAATACGTTTTCCCTTACTGTACATGAGCCCCATCTCTATCAAGAGATGTGCACGAGTCTCAGCTGTCCTGGCCCCCACTGCTGTCAAAGTCAATTAACCAATCAGGAGAGAAAGGGGCGGGGCCAAACCACAGCTCCATGTCTGAATGGACACATGGAGCTGTGGCTCAGCTCGGGTGCCCCCATAGCAAGCTGCTTGTTGTGGGGGCACTCAACAGGAGGGAGGGTCCAGGAGCACTGAAGAGGGACCCGAGAAGAGAAGTATTCCGGCTGCTCTGCGTAAAGCCATTTCACAGAGCAGGTAAGTAGAACATGATTGTTATTTTTAAAGAAAAAAAAAATTAGGTTTTACAATCACTTTAGCCTATGTCATACTTTCTTGCCTTGGTTTTGGACTTTCCTTTCAAACTCGCCAAGTCCCAGTTCTAAACTCAGAAGAGAAAAAACATCTGCCATTTACATTCTACATCAACCTCTAGTTCACTTTTCTTCACTGTTGGCTATAGTCTGTGTTTCCACATGGAACAGGGTGACTGTGCCTTGGTTTCCAACATCACTCTCTGCTATCTGATATGCAGTATGAAACGGGTATTTTATAGTGAACCTGTGATACCACAATGGTTAAAGCAGAACTCCAGTCTCACCTGTTATGTGCCATTTGCTTCAGATTCAGGTGTTGCTCTTCCATTTTCTCTCCCTTTCCTCCACACAATGTGCCCCTGAATGTTCATTTAAGGGCACTGCAGCAAGCACACTTCCTGTCTGCAGATGTCTGGTCTCCCACAAGACTCACGGTGCCTTAGATACATCCTCTGGACTTCAGGGAGCAGCCAGTCACTTCTGCTTGGTCCTATGTGCTGAAAACAATTCCCATAGAGCCACATTCATGTGACTGGGAAAGTGTTATTGCAGAGCATGCTCACTACTGCATCAAAGGATTAAGGAACCGTAGCCAACAGTGTGATATAAGGCCTCAATAATATGGGCAACACTGATCAGTACATCCAGAAGGACAGGGGGCCAATGCAGCCAGCCTGTTCAAATCCACCACAAGCTAAACATCTTCACAGATCTTCATTGCACATCCTTAAGTGTACATCCATGCGGGACCAATGCATGGCTCCTAATGCAGTCTGTCTGCATTTTTTAGCCATATATTGTCTGTATCGAATGACATTAGGTGATTATGTGTGCCGTATGATCTCCTTTTAAAGAAGCAGTCAGGAGTATGGAAGGGGAGCTTAGACTAGTGATGTATGCTGAGCAGGTAGGCAAAGCTGTGTATGTTAATTTAGATAGGATGGGGAGTGGATTTCCTAAAACTGGAGTGCGCAAAATCTGGTGCAGCTGTGCATGTTTTTTTAGTAAATCAACCCCATGACATCTGCTAAATCATTGCTGAATGGGCATTACTATAGTGATGTGCTGCCATCACCTGCTTCCACCCACAGCCCAGTGCAAATGATAAAATGGTAATGAAATCTTTTCTTAATTTTCAGTGAAAAAAAAGATGATAACATAAGGGAAGAAAGATTAACAGCATGCTGGCATGTAACAGCAGTAGTGCAGAATGACCTACACATCCATACGTCCGCCTCCCAACAGTCCTGGATGGTGCAGGACTGGCCTGCATTTTCACCTTAGTCCTGTGTTCAGAGGCTTTATCCGGCATCCTTAGCTCTCATTGGACTCCTCCCCCGTGTTACAGCTTTCTTCTCCCATCTATTCTCACCCGATTTATATTGCTCCTCACCTGCCACATTCCTCCCAACACTGTACATGTTGTGCTCTCACACGACTAACTTCGCCTACTACTTGTTTCCCCATTCATGTTTCAACTCCTCCCACATATTCCTGCTCCTCCCCATCTATTTTCTTTTTATCTTCACACGTTTCCCATTTCTAGGGCCAATTTACTCTGTGTCCCGTCTGCCATGTCACTGCTCTCCATCCAACCCCTCTCACCAGTCACCCTCCTTTCTTTTGTATCTCAATGCCTCCCATCTGTTCACATGACTTTTCCCCACACTTGTATTTTTTACCAGTTTATATACCGCTCCCTTGTCATTTTCCTCCTCTGGTTCCCTGCCATTTAGCTTCTCCACCTGTCAAAACGTCACTCCTTCCACTTGTCACTCAGTCACAAATCTACTTTGTGATCATTATCTCTACAAACTTGTCAATCTTAGATCCCCCTCCCCCCGTTCAGTCCCGTTCTCACTTTTTTTTGTTCTAAATATGGTCATGAAAACAGTCATTTAGCTCCATACTGCAAAAGCTTACCATATTCATTTTCAATTAGCTTTACCATCCATTTTCCATCCAATAATGTTACCTGGAGTACCTTCCTCCAGATCATAGTTATGATTTTAAAACTTGAGTCCAGCCATTAAGGTGTTCTACGGCCTAAAAAACATTGTCTCTTTCTTTTAATTTGCTTAGGATTTTTTTTTTTTTATTGCTTAGTAACTGTGTATTGATCACTTTTTAAGTGGAAATTGGCTATTTTAGTGTTCTTATTCTAATGGCTATACTGATCATTATAGTAATGTTTAATAATCACTTAAGTAATTATTGGCTATTTTAAACCTAAAACCACTTTAACGGCACTACTGGTCACAGAAAGCTGGAGGATGACAACTGGCAGTAGTATCCAGCATGATTAAAACTAGCATTTTTACCTTACTCAGCAGTCATTGGGACCCAGGTTAACCAACATTAGCCATAACCTATTTGTACACAGGAAAAAAAAAATGGAAAAACCCTTCCTAGCGTTTAACGTTGAGCTGTCAGTCCTCACAAAAGTTAGACATACAGCATATTCTGGCTACAGCACTACCAAGTAGGATTGTTATCAATGTTGCTGTATGTATATTATTAAATCACACCCATATGATCATGCCCACTCTTCACTGTGGCACGCATAGCACTCCATATTCTGCCCCTTTATGTAGTTTCCCTCTTTGTCAATTTCAAAAGTTTTGAGGTATGGCCATACTACCCTAAAAAACACAATATTACCATAAGTATTGAGACACCTGCCTTTACACACACACAAACTTTAATGGTTTCCCAGTCTTAGTCCATAGGGTTCTATATTGAGTTGGCCCACCTTTTGCAGCTATAACAGCTTCAACTCTTCTGGGAAGGCTGTTCACAAGGTTTAGGAGTGTGTCTATTGGAATGTTTGACCATTCTTCCAGAAGTGTATTTGTTAGGTCAGGCACTGATGTGGAGGATGAAAAAAAAGAGGGCACACTGACCTTGTGCACTATCCCAAGGAAAAGTTTTGAATTTAAAATAAGGATTAAAAATACTCTCAAACATGCCTCCAACTCAGGGCAAAAAGTCCCGTTGTGGCAGCAGTCTCCAAACCGTGATAAAAAAAAAATGGAGGCTGCAACAGCTTGCATGTTTCGACGATAAGCCTTCTTCCTCAGAGCTGATGTGGAGAGGAAGGCCTGGATCGCAGTGTCCGCTCTAATTTATCCCAAAAGTGGTCTATCGGGTTGAGGTCAGTACTGTGTAGGCCAGTCAAGTTCCTCCACCCCAAACTTGTGCATCCTTATCTTTAAGGACCTTGCTTTGTGAACTGGTCCAAATCATTTGGTGGAGGGGGGCTTATGGTGTGGGATTATTCAGGGATTAGGCTTGGACCCTTCTTTCCAGTGAAGGGAACTCTTAAGGAATCTGCATACCAAAACATTTTGGACAATTTCATGATCCTATCCAACATGGCTGCGACTCTACTGAAAAATCAATGCACCACCTATAGAAATTTCATAGAGGTGGGCACTAGGCAGTACATAAATATTGCAAAAAAATTGCTTTTAAACAGAACTAAACCCATCAAATTAACAATTTAACAAATACATTCAGGGCCTGCCCTGAATGTAGCGGTCACAATGACTGATCACATGTGCAGTACCATGGCAGATTAACCACCTCAGTAAGGTTTTTTGGTTTCATTGTTTACAAGTTAAAATCATTTTTTTTTTTTGCTATAAAATTACTAAGAACCCCCAAACATTATATATTTTTTTCTAACACCCTAGAGCACATATGTCAAACACAAGGCCCGCGGGCCGAATGCGGCCCTCCAGGCCTTGTCATGTGGCCCTCGCACCCAGTTTTGCAGCCGGAATGTGGCAGAACTCCATTTTGCCACCTTCAACTTTCACCCTCTGCTTCCACTCCCTGCAAGGTGAGACAAAGCCGCCTACAAAGGGAGGTAGTAGAGCCAGGCAAGGTAGAAGAGAGAAACAAGGATGCTTCGGTGATGGGGTTGGTGTTGCACATTGTCCATAGCGCACCCCTATACCCTGCATTCTTTACACTGCACACCACTGAACTTTGTATGTAACGCACTCCTGAACCCTGCACTCTGTACATAGCATAAACCTCAGTTCTGCACTCTGTACATAACGTACTCTTGAACCCAGCACTTTTTACGTATCGCACCCAAGATACAACCGGCCCTTTTAGGGCAACCATACGGCTAATGCGGCCCTCGATGAAATGGAGTTTGACACCCCTGCCCTAGAGAATAAAATGGCAGTCATTGCAAAACTTTATGTCACACCGTATTTGCGCAGCAGTCTTCAAAGCTTTTTTAGTTAAAAAAGGAGAAAACAGTAAAGTTAGGCCAATTTTTTTTCATATTGTGAAAGATAATGTTATGCCGAGTAAAATGATACCCAACATGTCATGCTTCAAAATTGCGTCCGCTCGCGAAATGGCGACAAACTTGCAGCTTAAAAATCTCCATTGGAAACGTTTAAAAAATTCTACAGGTTAGCAGTTTTGAGATACAGAGGAGATCTAGTGATAGAATTGTTGCTCTCGCTCCAACGATCGCGGCGATACCTCACATGTGTGGTTTGAACACCGTTTTCATATGTGGGCGGGACTGGCGTATGCGTTCGCTTCTGTACGCGAGCTCACAAGGATGGGGCGCTTTAATTTTTTTATTTTATTTTGCCTTTTACTTTTTAGTTTTACACTGTTCTTTTATATAAAAAAAAAAAATGATCACTTTTATTCCTTTTACAAGAAATGTAAACACTCCTTGTAATAGAAAAAAGCATGACAGGTCCTCTTAAATATGAGATCTGGGGTCAAAAAGTCCTCATATCTCATATTTACACTAAAGTGCAAAAAAAAAAAAAAAAATCTAAAAAAAAAAAAAAAAAAAAAAAAAATCAAAAAAAAAAAAAAAAAAAATCTAAAAAAAAAAAAAAAAAATAATGACAGCCCCCCCAAAAAAATGGGCCCTTTAAAACTGTTGGGTGGACGTGACTTTTGACGTAATTTCCGCCCTGCCATACTATGGAGCCTCTCGGACACTGGGGGGGGGGGGGGTAAAGATCGGATCATCTCTGGTAAGCGGCGGAGATGACCGGAAAGCGGCGGGAAGGGCACCTCTCCCACCGCTGATAAAAGTGATCTTGCGGCGAATCCGCCGCTAAGACCACTTTTATCTTGTGCAGAATTGTCTGCAGAAAAAAAAACAATATCTGAATGGTGCCTGCAGCTGCAGGCACCATTCAGATATCACTTCTCAAAGGTAGCGACGTCATATGACGTCCACCCAAACAGAAGTGGTTAAACTGAATCTGAGATGACATCTTCCTTGGCTGTAAAGGATTGGAGGGTTTAATTCCATTTTAAGTCTGATTTCAAGCCTTCAAGGTGATCAAAAAAAAAAAAAAATTGCTAAAAAAAAACATTTTTGAAAAAGCTGTAAAAGGTCCTGGTCCACTTGACAAACATTTTACAACAATTTAATTACTGAGCCAACGGCTCTCAACAGTCTGTTCTTGAGGTTTATTTGGCAGGGGCGGCACCCCCGCCTTGGCTTACGCATTTTGCAGTGCCCAAAGTGGCGAGGAGGGCTGGGGGGTCCCCTCCATCCAGAGGTATTATGAGGCAATCACCTTGCAGAGAATACTTGATTGGAATCACCATGCCGCCACTAAATACTGGGTACCCCTTTAGAAGTTCTTAGCGGGTCGTAACCTTTCTCATGCCCCATGGTTGCCCGCATGCATAGAGGTCTTTCAGACTTCGTGTCTCCCGTCACTGTCCGGGTGCTGGGGGGATGGGATGCACTGAACGCCCAGAGGGGGCTCTCACCTGTGGGGTCCCCGCTTTCCCCGGGGAAACATGTCTCCTTCCGCACCTGGGCAGGGGATGGGGAGATTAGGTGCGGGAGGTTCATTCTGGAGCAGGGCCTGGTATCCTTGGACTGGCTTAGAGCCCAGTTTGGCAGATTTCCAATGGATGACTGGTGCTATAGGCAGCTGCATTACTTCATTCATAGCCTCCCCTACGCCATCAGACCACCATCTTCCCTTACTGAGTTTGAGGCTCTGCATGTCTGAGGATCCTGTCCCCCATTCCATTTCAGTCCTGTACAGGCTGTTACAATCATCGGAACCAGGAGGAAAACTTGTATATATACGCGAGTGGAAGAGGGACCTGCGGCATGAGTTTACTGAATCTCAGCTAGACCTTTTATTTAAATTGACCCATAAAAGCACTGTGGACACAAAGATGTAGGAAAACAGTTTTAAAGTCCTAACTCAATGGTATAGAGTCCTAGTGGCTTTAGCAAAAATGTACCCAGGGACCCCTGACTCCTGCTGGAGGGGCTGCAGGCGGCGTGGCGCCTTCCTACATATGTGGTGGGAGTGCCCGGTGCGGAGGCCCTTCTGGCTGGATATCAGGGAGCAGATAAAACAGATTTTGGATATTGATATGGCCGATTCCCCAATGGGATTTCTTTTGCACGTGCCACCCATTCCCTTGGCTCAATATCGCAAGTCGGTCTTGCGGCATCTCCTAAATGCGGCCAGGTGCCTGGTACCAATGCACTGGAAATCTATACGAATCCCCAGCCGACAGAACTGGATCCAATTGGTTGATTTCATTATGGTCGCAGAGGAGTGGATGGCACGATGTAAAGACAGGTACAAGTAGTATTATGGAATATGGGACACCTGAATACACTAAATCTGCTATGCAAGCTACTTCGCCATACTCAGCCCCCACGTGCACCTGATAGTCTTTTGGTCGATGGCCTTTAGGCGAGCGGGCCTTCCTTGAGGGTGCTCAGGGGCCGAACGGCATGGTTTAACTCTTGGGGTTACTGTGGGGTATAATCAGTACATTTATAAATGGGTGTTGTTGGCTTGGACTCAGGAGGTCTGTGGTTATTTGTTGTACTTGTAGTTATGTTAGACTATTTTGATGTATGATAATACCCTAAACTAACTATGCAGCTCTGAAGGGTACGGTGTGTTCGTGGGCCGTTACAGTATATTTCACCCATACCCTGTAGATCCCTGCAGGGGCCTTAGTGAAGTTATTTCATATGCGACTCACAATCTGTTTCGGATGGTTACCAAACCCAGTCTGTACTTATATGCTGTCCAGGGTATATACTCTTTTTTTCTTTGAAAACATAAAGATTATATATATATATATATATATATATATATATATATATATATATATAAATTACTGAGCCAAAAGGGCAGTGTTTTTATGTATACTTCATTAGAACCACGGTACCATATATAACTAAACCATCACAGTGCCTTTCATGGATAACAGCCATTTGATTACTGCTGACACTGCTTTCTATCAATGTTGATATTGATATGGTAAGGCCAGATAAAATGACCATAATTTTTATTCGCTGCATTATGTTTCTTGTTCTTTGCCCAACAAAGAATTTCTGATAGGAATTTCCCTAATGGGGGCACAGACTGCAATGAAATATGTCAGGTGTTTTAATCCCTCTCCACTCTATCCAAAACAAAAAAATGTTGCCTTTAGTTCTACTTTAAGGCATTATTAAATTACAGTGATCTACATTAATAGTGAAAAAAATTGGCGCTATTCACTTAAAATATATTTAAACAAACTTTCTGTGCAAACTAAAAACACCACAAAACAATCCTCCAAAGTAAAAAAAAAAAAATAAACGTTTCTACTCCATCAGTAACAGTTCCATATTTATGGAGTCTTTTAAATAAGAAGTAAAGTCCAATCACCATCTGCAGGAAAAATTCCTATGAAGTATCCTTTTAAATGTGCTTCACCATGAAATACACACCAAGTGAAATTCACACTCACCAGACCATAAAAATAATATCGCTTTTGCTCAATCAGTATGGGCTCTTTGAATCTTTATATTGCACCAAGCCCCAACACTCCTTTTGAATAAGGTCTATATTTCCTCACATTTCCCATGGGATCTCCATACAATGAAGCTCAAAGAGAAAAGGTTTTTGATATCATAGCGCAGTATGTTTATTCCAAACTGTATATACAAGACAACACAAGCCAAATGCAAATTTACATGATTCTGGTGCTAAAATTAGCACCAAATATATGGGCTTTTCTTCCCTAGTGTTCCACTCCTCACTATCCTTCTTAATATATCAAAAACCTTTTCTCTTTGAGCTTCATTGTATGGCGATCACATGGGAAATGTGAGGAAATATAGACCTTATCCAAAAAGGAGTGTTGGGGCTTGGTGCAATATAAAGATTCAAAGAGCCCATACTGATTGAGCAAAAGTGATATTTTTATGGTCTGGTGAGTGTGAATTTCACTTGGTGTGTATTTCATGGTGAAGTACATTTAAAAGGATACTTCACAGAAATTTTTTTCTGCACATGGTGATTGGACTTTTCTTCTTATTTAAAATACTCCATACATATGGAACTGTTACTGATGGAGTAGAAATGTTTTTTTTTATTTTTTTTATTTCACTTTGGAGGATTGTTTTTGTGTTCATGGTTTGCACAGAAAGTTATGTTTAAATGATTAGATTTGAAGTGAAGAGCGCCAATTTTTTTCACCATTAATAGCGATCACTAGTTTTAGGTAGCCACTACCACTAGAAAAAAGGCAGCGGTTTTTCAAAAAAAAAAATCTTTTTTCCTTTGTTGGGGGCGCCATCACTGCTTTATATTCATAGATTAATTACAGCCCATGGATATCCATTTGTATACCTTTATATGGGCATTTAAGATCGATCCGTATATCTTTTTTAGGTCTCAACGTATATGGATCTATAGGTTTACCTATGTCCCTAGGAGGGCTATATACATTTACATTATTGAAAAATGCAGTGAATATTTGCTATACTGAGAAAAACTTTTGGTCCGTAGTTCCTTGCTACTCTGTCATACACTGGTTATCCTTGTGATGTGATCACTCTATACAATCTCATGACTAGCTACGGCCATTTTATTTGATCCTACAGTTTCCTTCATGTTTTGTATACAAATTGTGAGACAGACCTGTGGCCTCTCCTTGTACTCCAGTGCCTGCCAGAGAGGCTCTAGCGCATGCATATTCAGACACAGGCAAAGTGAATATATTGTATACGATGAAACAATTATATATGTTTCTGTAAGCAATAACATATGTAATGAAATATGATTTATATGTATGCATGTCTCCATCTATCCAATGAGACCTGTTTTTCTTTTATTTCCCTTTTCATACCCTTAAGAAGCTAAACGCGTTGACACACAGGGGCTCACTCACTTGATATCATGTAACAAATCCAAAGTACTGGGCCCTTGTTGGTCGTATTCTGTATATACAGGTTTTTAGCGGCATGTTTCCATGTGCAATTTTTTATTATTTTTTTTTTATAACTAAAAAAGGGATTTTATTAAAACTTCAAATAAAATCCTTTTCTCTGAGTTCACTGACAGACGCAGCCCTTCATTAGACAAGTGGGTTATATGCACATCCTACCAGGAGTTGACTAGGCAAATAGAAAGAAAGCAAGCTGGCCCCTCCCAGGGGGCCGTCCTCCCTCTCCCATATAACTCCCCCCTGCTCTGCATAGCATATCAGTTCGTAACAAGCCGTACAAACGCAACACAGAGGGGTGGGTGCTGCGTCTGTCAGTGAACTCAGAGAAAAGGGTTTTACGGTAAGTTTTAATAAAATCCCTTTTTCTCTTACGTTCACTGACACAGCCCTTCATTAGACAAGTGGGGAAGTCCCAAAGCTGTGTCAGTCAAGAGGGGTGGGTAACGACAACAACTGTACCCAACAGAATCCTCTCAGGAGGCGCCAGCCGCGCCTACACTGCCGCCTGTAAAATTTTGCGGCCAAAAGCAGCATCCGCAGATGCTGACACATCCACTTTGTAAAACTCAGTAAACGTGTGCACCGATGCCCAAGTAGCCGCCTTGCACACCTGTGACACCGAAGCCTGGTGTCTGAAAGCCCAGGAAGTGCTAACTGCCCTGGTGGAATGAGCCATGACTGGAAAAGGGGGTACTTTGCCCCGAACAGTATACGCATGGGTCACAGTCTGTCTGATCCAACGGGAAACAGTAGCCGATGAGACCTCCAATCCTTTGCGCGGACCATTCGTCAGCACAAACAACGCATCAAACTTCTGAAAGGAGGCCGTAGACGCCAAGTAGACCCGCAAAGCCCTCACGACATACAAGGAATGTAACTCAAATTCCTTGGGATGCGCTGGGTGCGGACATAACGAAGGAAGAATAATATCTTCATTAATGTGAAAAGAGACCACCTTCGGTAGAAACGAAAGGAGATGGGTGCAAGATCACCTTGTCCTTATGAAGGACTAGGTAAGGAGACTTGCAGGACAACGCTGCCAACTCAGACACCTGCCCCAGGACCCCCCCCCCCCCCCCCCCGATAGGCTGGCGTCCGTCGTGACCATCGACCAATTCAGGGCAAGAAATTACTTCCCCCAACGTCAGGGTCGGGGCCTGAAGCCACCAGGTCAAAGATCCTCTGGTCTGATGATCCAATCTGATCAGCTGGTCCAGGGAGAGCGGACTTGTCCCACTGTGACAGAATCGCTCGCTGAAGGAGCCGAGTGTGATTCTGGGCATAAGGTATCGCCTCGAAGGCCGAAACCATAAGCCCCAACACCCGCATACAGAACTGTAAGGAAGACCATCGGTGTGACAGCAGGGTTCGCACCGCTGCTTGCAGTGTCAGCAACTTGGCCGGAGGTAAGAACACCTTCGCCTGCTCCGTGTCCAGAATCAGACCCAGGTATTCCAGGCGACAGGACGGTGTCAATGTTGACTTCTGCAGATTGATCAGCCAGCCGAAGTCCTTCAATGAGGCCATGGTGATAGCCATGTTCTCCTCCAGAGCCGAAGCAGACTCCGCTCTCAGGAGCAGGTCGTTGAGGTATGCTACCACTGCAATGCCTCTCTGCCTCAACAGCGCCAACACCAAAGCCACCAGCTTGGTCAACACCCGAGGAGCCGAGGCCAGACCGAAGGGAAGTGCCACGAATTGGTAGTGCAGATCTCCCACCGCAAAGCGCAGGAAGTGCTGGTGCCAGAGACCAATGGGAACGTGGAAGTACGCGTCCCTAATATCCAGAGACACCATGAAGTCCCCTTGGTGTAAGGCGGCCACGACCGGACAGATTCCATTCTGAATTTTCACGCCCTCACAAAGTGATTTAGCGCTTTTAGGTCCAGAACCGGCCTGCCCCCCCCTTTTGGGTACCGCAAACAGGTTGGAGTAGAAGCCGCGGAATCTTTCCAGCGGAGGTACTGGCACCATCACCCCTTATTCGGAGAGCGCCTGAACACCCATCCTCTTGACGCCCCTGAGGGAGTCTCAAGTTCGATGGGAAGAACCTGTCTGGGGGTAGAGTGCTGAACTCTATCCTGTACCCGGAGGACACAACTTCCTGCACCCACCGGTTGGAAATGCGGGCAGTCCACCTGTCTGCGAACCCCAGAAGATGGCCCACCACCCGAGAATCGCGTGGGGGCAACCGATCATGCGGAGGCGGACTTATCCTCTGTCTTTTTGCTCTTGCGTTACCTGTGTCATTTACCGGCCCCTGTGGCAGACCTGCCGGGCCTCGACCCCTTGCCCGCCGCACCGGGGGCACGAAAAATACTCTTCTGACCCCAAGTATTAGGACCCTGCTTGCGGCGGAGCTCCCGCCGCCTGGGCTTCGGAAGAAAAGTACTCTTCCCTCCAGTAAAAACCTTAATGATTTCATCCAACTGCACCCCAAAGAGCAGACCGCCCGGGAAGGGGAGATCCGAGAGGCCCTTCGTAGACGTGTGGTCACCTGACCACAAGCGTAACCAGAATACCTGTCTGATAATGACTGCGAAAACAGACATTTTAGACAACATGGGAAGCAGGTCCAGAGCTGCGTCACACAGTCATTCTGCAGCTCTGTCATACACTCAGACAGAGATTGCGCCGCCATGGCCGGCCGCATGGCTGAGCCTGCCAGCAGAAAAAGTGCTTTGGACACCACCTCCGTCCGCCTATCAGCTGGGTCCTTAAAAGAGGGAGACCCCTCCAAGGGAATGGTCGTTGCCTTATTCAGGCGCGCCACCGGAGGGTCCACTGTGGGGGATGCCCACTTCTTCACAAAGCTATCCTCAAATGGATAACGTATAGCAAAGCGTCTTGGCAGGGCAAAGGAATTCTGCGGACGCTGCCATTCCTGATAGACCAGATGGTCAAAAAATTAATCATAAGTGTAAGCCTTAGGGGACCTGGGTGGCCTAGCAGACCCGCAAACGTATGCGGACTCCTGAGACTCCCCAACTTGGTCCAGTCACAAAGACGCACATATATTTGCAATCAGTGCAGCCACCAGCGCCTTTTCGCGCGCAACCGAGGTCCCCTGGTCTTCCTCGCCTTCCAAGGGATCCAGCTCACCCTCAGAGCTCCACGCGGGTCCCCGTGACCCCCGAGGCCACTTCTGGTTCAGATTCTTCCCCCGAAGAAAGGGGGGGAGACGGACGCTTTTTAGGGGCCCCCTTAACCTGGCTCGGCCCCGCCCAGGGAAGGAATTCCCCAAATACTGCTCTCAGCTGGTCCAGGGACACAAGGGCCCCTAGCGCAGGTCGCACTGCCGCTGACTCCTCAGAAGGAAACGCAGGTTCATCCGCCATTGTGCCACCGGACCTGACAGGCAGAAAAAAATGCCCCGACACCCCCACAATAAAGCCTCACCGCCACCCCACAGATCAACCAGGGAGACCCCAGGAGGACTGCACCCACCGCTACCAGCACCCCAGGGAGAGCCCAGCTATACTTGCTGTTTGCTGCCCACAAGCGCTGTGTCCCAGTAGGAATGCTCAATGACCGCCAGTCCTAGAGCTGCGCCGCCTGTGCCATCCACGCTGTCCCAGGGTGAAGAGGAAGCAAACGGCTATCAGTACGTTTTTCTTTCCAGGGACATCCAACATGGCCGCCGAGCGGTCACAAGAGGCCAAAACCTGCAATACAGGCCCCGAACTCCTTGCACTAGGCATAGAAAACTGATATGCTATGCAGAGCAAAGGGGTTATATGGGAGAGAGAGGACTGCCCCCTGGGAAGGGCCAGCTTGCTTTCTTTCTATTTGCCTTGTCAACTCCTGGTAGGATGTGCATATAACCCCACTTGTCTAATGAAGGGCTGTGTCTGTCAGTGAACGTAAGAGAAATATGGATTTTATTCAAACAATGTGGTCCAATTTGCCTCTAAAGTCCGGCCCCTTGGTTTGCCCTTCCTGATTTTATTGAATATTTACAGATGTGCAAATAAGTAGTTTCAATAATTGTACGAATTTCTGAAAGGTTGCTGACTTTTTACATGTTACAAAGTGACTAACTGTGGAACACAAAACTTAATAAAAATCCCAAAGTTTGGGCTAAGCAGTGGAATTTTTTTTATATATTTTTTGATATATAGAAACCTACATGCATAGAAAACGGCAACAATTTGTTCTCTGACATCACACCTTAACAGTGATTACCAACTATATAATTTTAGTCACTGGACTTCTATGATCATAACCACGAGCTTTCATTGTCTGTCTGTACATAAAGCCATTTACAGTCACTAGTTGACTGCAACTCGTGTGACTATTGGGCTTAGGAAGTTTTCTTCTGAATACTTAAAAAAAAAAAAAAAAAAAAAAAAAAGGCACAATTCAGCACCAATCAAGCATAAAGCCAGTCTAGGCAAGTCACAGTTACTGTCGTTTGAGTTCAGGAAAGATTCTAAGCATACCTAATATGGAAGGGGTAAGTGGGACTTTAAATGAAGTTCATATTATGAGTATGTGCCTCAATCTAAGCATACCTGTTTTACTGAAAGCTGCAGCGCATTCATATAAAGTAGAGTGCAGCACCGCCCTCATGTGGCAGAATTACATACTGCCAATGATTTTATCAAAACAATCAAGGATTTAAGTTTTCCATTAAGGGGACTATTAAAAAAAAAAAAAAAAAGCTTGGGTGAATCAAAATAGAAGAAATCAAAATCAATGGGAAGTGAGCAGTGACAGATGTTTTTATATTTAAGAGAACAGGAATCTAGTAAAAAGAATTGTATAAACCACTGAGAATGGCAAATGATCGCATTTGCCACTTTATTAACTGACACACCTAAATGTTACCAGACAGACATCACCATTAGCTAGATGAAAATTTACAGAAATACCTTTAGACTCTCCACCACCTCTTTGTGCTGTCTCTTCTGGTGCAATATAGCAGCCTGGTATTCTGAAAAATATGATTAGAGAGAATGACATTTAAATGTGTTTAAACAACCCCATCCTTTACAAATCTTTCAGTCTGAAAATGCATCAGTACTTGTAAAGGTAAATGAAGTACAAGAATAATGTAAACTTTCTGCATAGGACAATCAATGTATATAGGCACTGCTGATGATGGCATGCAAATGTGGTGAAACATTAGAAAAAATCAATTTAAATAAAAATTAGTTATGGAAATCACGGAGTAGGCGTGGCGAACAGCGGAGAAGATGGCCGCATGATCCAGCAGCTCCGCTCTGCCACCCAGGACAGACAGCTATAGCGGATGCCTCCGCGGCCGCACACAGACACACTCCACTCCAACAGACCCCCGAGTGCAGCAATGATGACCCGCAAGAAGGAAGGCTCACAAGTTAAAAAGCCGGCCAGTTTCTTCAAACCCAGCGCCGGGAGGCCTCACCAAAATGGTGGCAGTAAGAGGCCACAGCAAGCGCATGGAGCTGACATCAGGAGCAAAGGCAGTGGACCACAAACGGCACACCAATTGGGGAACTCGGACAGCGGTGACTCCTCCGGATCCTCCTCACCCTCCACCCAGAGCCCTGCAAAAATCGAGGCCCCGCAGAGACCAGCAGGCGGACGAGCAGGGTATGGAGGTAAGTGGCATACAGCCTTCGACCAGCCATGCACAACAGACAGCACCAGGCCACAGACTCATTCCCTGCTCTAGGGCAGCCGATATCTGACATAACTCTCAAGGGAATGCTAATATCTTTCAGATCATCATTACAGACAGACATAAGAGAATGTATGAGCCAGTTTAAACATGAACTTTATGAACTGGGGGACAGGGTAGCCCACACAGAAGCGTCTATAGAGGAAATCACCTCTTCCTTCAATTCCATGGTGGATGCCCACAATAACCAAGCAGAGGAGATTAAATAGTTAAACGCTAAAATTGTCAGATCTCGAGGACCAGGCAAGGAGGAACAATTTGAAAATAAGGGGCATTTCAGAAAACAGACCTCCAGACCAACTGTAACTGTATGTGACAGAGCTTTTCACCAAAATAGCCCCAGCTCTGACTACCGCAGAACTGACAATTGATAGAATACACAGGCTCCCCAAGCCCTCATTTCTTGCTTCTGATGTGCCTAGAGATGTTATAATGAGATTGCATTACCATAAATCCAAGGTTGCAATCACTTCAGCATTTAAGAAAGCCTCAACTTTGCCAAAAGAATATGCAAGCCTGCAAATGCTCCCTGACCTGTCCAGGCACACGCTGCAGAGACGGAAAAATCTGGGCACAATCACAAAAGCATTAAGGAACCATAACATTCCTCATGGCTGGAAATATTTAGCGACCCTGTCTGTTACACATAATGGCAACACGTCCATGATAGCATCTCTGGAGGAAGGGACCCAGGCACTACGCCAGTGGGGCATCTTACCCCCCCCCCCCCCCCAACACACATTCCAAAACTTCAACCTCAATGGAAGAGGAATAGCAAGTAATGTCACGCAAACGCCCTGCAAAATCTAAAACTGGAGGTATCTGACATTAATACCCAAGTTAAATACCCACACGATGTCCCAGGCCAAAAGGATAATTACAAATCCACATGGCCCCTACAAATATAAACAAAGTTCTCATTGTTCTGGGATCGACATTCAGATCCCTTTTTTATATTACTTTTTTGTTCCTACAAGTTCCAGTTTCTTATACCCGGTTGCCAATGGTCGCCAGACCAGAACTAGGAACCTCCACCAGAGGATCAGCACAAGACACCCTTACTCCATTGTTAACTAATCTACCTAGCTATTTCCCAAACAGTAAAAATGGCCATCAAATGTTTCTCAATCAATGCCAACGGACTTTATTGTCCGGCCAAAAGATTTTCCCTGTGGAAAGAAGCCACATCCCATAAAGCGGACATCGTTAGTGTGCAGGAAACCCACTTCCAGCAGTCGAAACACCAACTGTAAGCATAAAGACTATCCTCACATCTTCATGGCTAACAGCCCCCAGAAAAACAAAGGGGTAATAATGGCCTTCAAGCACACATTTGACTTTAGCCTAAGAGACGCTATACTGGATGCAGAGGGAAGGTACATTGTCCTCACCCGTGATATCAACATGCCGCTTACACTAGTTACAGGTGTATGCCCCAAAACACATACCAGCTGAGGTTTTTCCGCAGACTTATAAAGGTGGTATCTACCTGCAAATATGAACATGTACTAATGTGCGGAGACTTCAATTTGGTTAATGACCCCGCATTGGACTCCTCCTCTAACCCAAAAGGGAAGGGGTCCCTCGCTAGGGTCCTTGTTCCACAGAGAGGGGGTATACGATATCTGGAGGTGCCAACACGCACTTGAAAGGGATTACACTTTCTTTTCCTCCAGACACCGTTCATATTCCTGCATAGATATGATAGTTACGGACTTGTGGCTCCTCGAGAGGGCCTCTTCCTCCAGTATTTTGGATATTACGTGGTCGGACCATACGGCGACGTTGATATCACTGGAGGAACAGGGACCTAGGGACCGAGCATCTGTATGGAGATGCAATGTCAAAACTTTACAAAATCCGACCTGTAGCGAATAGGTCTCTCAACATCTCGGAATTTTTTCAACTCAATGCCCCATCAGTTGATGATCCTTGGACCTTATGGAAAGCCCATAAGGCATTCATAAGGGGCATATGCATTCAACAAAATTCCAGGGCCAAGAAAGAGCACAACAAAAAACTAAATATAATCTCTGAAATTCATTCATGAGGGGCCCAAAACAAAACATCCCCCAACCCTCTAACTTCTGATGAACTTCTTAAACTTAGGACATCCCTACGCTCCTTGAGCAATCTGACCACCAATTAAGGAAATTGAAACTTACCTCCTATTCCTAAGCCAACAAAATGGGGAAATATCTGGCCAACAAAATAAAAATTAAACAAGCCAAAGCGAGAATACCATACCTAGCCCACCACCACCACAAACGTATACATCCCCAGGAAATTGCAAATGAGTTCACTAGATACTATGGAGCTCTTTACAATCTAAGAGGACACAAACACCCCTTAACCTTCTATGTCAGGTATACAGGAATGCCTAGAATCTCACTACCCAGGCTTACAGATGACCAACTCCAAGACTTAAACGGACCCATCATTCCCCACTATATATCAAAAATCAGTCGTCAGACCTCAGATGCAAACCAGACGGGTAATAAATGTGATCAGCCATGCTGAAAGAACCCAAACACCTTCTCTGCTTCTGGCTCTGGATGCAGAAAAGGCGTTCGATAGGTTGCATTGGTCATACATGTCCCAGGTATTGTCTAAATTTGGCTTCTCTGGACCTATCAAGTCAGCCATATCCTCCTTGTACTCACATCCATCAGCACAAGTGTACACATCAGGAGCTTTATCTGAGCCATTCAGTATATCTAACAGGACCAGGCAGGGATGCCCCCCTTTCCTCGTCCATTTTCAATTTAGTCATTGAACCCCTGGCAGAAACCATTTGTTCGCACCCATTAATAAAGGGCTTCAACTTCCAGAACCACCAGCATAAAATACAGGTGATACTCGAAAAATTAGAATATTGTGCAAAAGTTCATTTATTTCAGTAATGCAACTTAAAAAGGTGAAACTAATATATGAGATAGACTCATTACATGCAAAGCAAGATAGTTCAAGCCGTGATTTGTCATAATTGTGATGATTATGGCTTACAGCTCATGAAAACCCCAAATCCACAATCTCAGAAAATTAGAATATTGTGAAAAGGTGCAATATTCTAGGCTCAAGGTGTCCCACTCTAATCATCTAATTAAGCCATAACACCTGCAAAGGGTTCCTGAGCCTTTAAATTGTCTCAGTCTGGTTCAGTAGGAATCACAATCATGGGAAAAACTGCTGACCTGACAGTTGTGCAGAAAACCATAATTGACACCCTCCATAAGGAGGGAAAGCCTCAAAAGGTAATTGCAAAAGAAGTTGGATGTTCCCAAAGTGCTGTATCAAAGCACATTAATAGAAAGGTATGTGGAAGGGAAAGTGTGGAAGGATAAAAGGGATTTTATTAAAACTTACCATAAAATCCTTTTCTCCGAGTTCACTGACAGACGCAGCTCTTCATTGACTTGTGGGTTTATGCTTGTCCCACTAGGAGTTAACTAGGCAGGGAAAAGAACAGCTGGCCCCTCCCATGGGGCCGTCCTCTCTTCCCACATAAACACTCCACATAGCATAGCTCATCAGTTCGTATACAAGCCGTACCGAAACAGAGCACACAGGGGTGGGTGCTGCATCTGTCAGTGAACTCGGAGAAAAGGATTTTACGGTAAGTTTTAATAAAATCCCTTTTTCTCCTACATTCACTGACAGACGCAGCTCTTAATTGACTTGTGGGGATGTCCCAAAGCTGTGTCAAAAAGAGGGGTGGGTAAACGATAACAACTGTACCCAACAGAACCTCTAAGGAGGCGCCAGACGCGCCTACACTTCCGACTGCAAAACTTTGCGGCCAAACGCAGCATCTGAAGATGCTAACATATCAATCTTATAAAACTTAGTGAAAGTGTGTACTGAGGCCCAAGAGGCCGCCTTGCACACCTGTGACACAGAGCCCTGGTGTCTAAAAGCCCAGGAACTGCTAACCGCCCAGGTAGAATGAGCCGTGACCAGAAAAGGGGGAACCTTGCCCCGAACAGAATATGCGTGGGTCACGGTCTGTCTAATCCAAACGAGAGACAGTAGCCAACGAGGCCGCCAAACCCTTGGTGGACCCTCTGTCAGCACAAAGAATCAGACTTCCGAAAGGAAGCTGTAGCAGCCAAATACACTCGTAAGGCCCTTATTACGTCCAAGGCATGCAACTTAAACTCTTTTGGGTGCGAAGGACATGGGCACATTGAAGGAAGAATATCTTTGTTAATGTGAAAGGAAGAAACCACTTTCGGAAGGAAAGAAGGAGAGGGTCGCAAGACCGCCTTGTCCTTGTGCAGGACTAGGTAGGGAGACTTGCACGACAGTGCCACCAGACTGGCGGAAGTGATGGCCACCAAAATGGCCACCTTCTGCGAGAGCAGTTGTAAGGAAATCTCCCTGATTTTTACATATGGCGGTTTCTGAAGCACAGAAAGCACCAAATTCAAATCCCACGGAGCCATCGGAGACGTCACCCGAGGCGCCACATGTCGCACACCTTGTACAAAGATACGAATCAACCAGTGCGAAGCCAAAGGTCTCTGAAAAAGAATCGCCAAAGCCGATATCTGGCCCTTGAGAGTACTCAAAGCCAGTCTTTTGTTCAGGCCTTGCTGCAAAAAAGTCAGGACCCTAGACACCACGTAAGAGCTAGGGTTATGACCCTTCGCCTCGCACCAGGCTATGTAAGCCTTCCAGGTGCGGTGATATATTTTGTGAGAGGTACACTTGCGAGCCCTCAGCACCTGGAACTCAATAGCCAGGCCGTCAAAGCCAGCGACTGTAAAGCAGGGTGCAAGATGGGCCCCTGAGACAGTAGATCATCTCACAGCGGGAGCCGTCAGGGAATGTCCATCACCATTTGCACCACGTCGGCGTAGCACGTGCGCCGAGGCCAATCTGGAGCCACCAGGATTATCGGTATTCCCTCCGCTACTACTCTGCGTATCAAATCGCAGTAGAAGTTTTATCCAAGGGAAGGCATACAGAAGGCGATAACGGCCCCAGGGGGCTACCAAAGCATGCGTGGCCACTGCCAATGGGTCCCTCGTTCTGGACACAAAAGGTCTTCACCTTGTGATTGAACCGAGACACCATGAGATCCAAGTCCGGCGTCCCCGATCTGCGGCAAATCTGGTTGAATACCTCCGGATGGAGAGACCACTCTCCCTGGTCCAGCGTCTGGCGACTAAGAAAGTCTGCCTGCCAGTTTTCCACGCCTGGAATGTAAATGGCGGAGATTGCCAGAACGTGACATTCCGCCCAGCGCGGTATCAGAGCTGCCTCCGCCGCTGGACTCCTCGTGCCGCCCTGATGGTTCACACATGCCACTGCTGTGGCATTGTCCGACTGAATCCGAATCAGACGACCCTGCAACCTCACTGTCCAGTGAGATAGGCATAACCTGATCGCTCTCAGCTCCAGCACATTGATGGGGAGGCGAGCTTCCTGCGCCGACCAACGGCCCTGGGCAGATAGCCGCCCCAGCCTGAAAGGCTGGCATCCGTGGTGATGATCACCCACCGAAGTGGCAGGAACGACTTTCCCTGAGTCAGTGCAGAGTCCCGGAGCCACCAGGTCAGAGATGCCCTGGTCTGGGAGATCAGGCGGATCAGAAGGTCCAAGGAGACCTGTCCCACCGAGACAGAATCGCTCACTGAAGAAGACGAGTGTGACTGGGCGTAAGGTATCGCCTCGCAAGTCGAGACCATAAGCCCCAGCACCTGCATACAGAAACGTAATGAAGACCGTCGGTGTGAAAGAAGGGTTCGCACTGCAGACTGCAGCGACAGCAACTTAGCCGGAAGAAGGAACACCTTCGCTTGCTCTGTGTCAAGAATCAGACCCAGATACTCCAGGCGACGGGCTGGAGACGTCGCTGACTTCTGCAGGTTGAGCAACCAGCCGAAGTCCTGCAGCGAGATCATGGTGATTCTCACATTCCCCTCCAGAGCCGAGGTGGACTCCGCTCGCAGGAGCAGGTCATCGAGGTAGGCTACTACCGCAATGCCTCTCTGTCGCAGTAACGCCAGCACCGGTGCTACCAGCTTTGTGAAAACTCGAGGGTCTGAGGCGAGCCCGAAAGGGAGTGCCACAAATTGATAATGGAGGTCCCTCACGGCAAAGTGAAGGAAGTGCTGATGCCGTGGGCAAATAGGAACATGGAGATATGCATCCCTGATGTCCAGAGACGCCAGGAATTCCCCTTGATGGAGGGCGGCCACAACCGAGCGGATCGATTCCATCCAGAATTTTCGCGCCTTCACATACCGGTCCAGGGCCTTCAGGTCCAGTACTGGCCGGACCCCCCCCCCTCCTTTTTTGGGAACCACGAACAGGTTTGAGTAGAAACCTCTCCACTGGAGGCACTGGCACGATCACCCCTTGGTCCGAAAGTGCTTGGACAGCCCCGAAGAGGGCTTCCCGGCGTGCCTGCGGGAGCCCGAAGTTCGATGGGAAGAACCTGTCTGGGGGTAGAGTGTTGAACTCTATCCTGTACCCGGTGGACACCACTTCCTGGACCCACCGGTCGGAAATGTGAGCAAGGCACCGGTCTGTGAACCCCAGAAGACGTCCCGGGCTTCGGGTGGGGGCAGCCCATCAGGCGGAGGAGGGCTTGTCCTCTGCCTTTTCGGTTTTTCGCTGCCGTTTTCCGGCCCCTGCAGCAGCCTTACCAGAACGGGTCCCTTTTCCTGCTGCGCTGGGGGCAAATGGCCACTCTGAGCGCTAGAGGGAAAGCTCAATAAGGCCAGTATGTCCACGACTATGGGAAAATGGTGGTGGTCCGCCGCAAAATGGCGGCGGATCACCGCATGGTGACGAAAATTTGAAAATGTGGCGCCAACAATTGGGTGCGGTGCGGGGGGGATGGGGGTGAAAAGGGGCCCCATGCGCCCCTAACCAGCGGCTACCCAGAAATTCACCGGGGGTTGTCGGCCCCCCCTCCGCCCCTGTAAAGGGGGAAGGGAGGAACTCTCACTCACCACTCCTGTCGGGTGCAGCGGGTAGCCACCCGTTTGCAGATCTTCCGCCCCTGCCTTTACGGGATGCTGCCAGCCGAAGAAATCGCCCGAACCGGATCTCAATCCGGGACTTGGGCACAGATGCAGGTCACCCCAGGCCGCCCGCACGGAACGGAGTCCGAGTGACTCTCTATGCCCTGGCCGGCTTCTTGATAGACTTCATTGCTTGATAGAAGTAGTTGTAAAAAAGTAAAGAAATAAAAATAAAAGTAAAAAAGCGATCACAGTCCGGACCGCAAATCCCCTGAGGGAGCCAGGTCAACTCCTATGCAAACTAGGCGTTGAAACTGATGAGCTATGCTATGTGGAGGGTTTATGTGGGAAGAGACGACGGCCCCATGGGAGGGGCCAGCTGTTCTTTTCCCTGCCTAGTTAACTCCTAGTGGGACAAGCATAAACCCACAAGTCAATGAAGAGCTGCGTCTGTCAGTGAACGTAGGAGAAAGGTGCACAAGCAGCAGGGATGACCGCAGCCTGGAGAGGATTGTCAGGAAAAAGCTGTTAGGGACTTTCACAAGGAGTGGACTGAGGCTGGAGTCAGTGCATCAAGAGCCACCACACACAGACGGATCCTGGACATGGGCTTCAAATGTCGTATTCCTCTTGTCAAGCCGCTCCTGAACAACAAACGTCAGAAGTGGGCAAAAGAAAAAAACAGACCTGGTCTAACTCCGTGGTCCAAAGTCCTCTTTTCTGATGAGGGCAATTTTTGCATCTCATTTGGAAACCAAGGACCCAGAGTATGGAGGAAGAATGGAGAGGCACACACTGCAAGATGCTTGAAGTCCAGTGTGAAGTTTCCACAGTCTGTGTTGATTTGGGGAGCCATGTCATCTGCTGGTGTTGGTTCACTGTGCTTCATTAACTCCAGAGTTTATGATAGAACCACATTGAAAACAACAAGCACCCTACTAGAGGAATTCAACCTACCACACGCAAACATTCACCATTTGTAGAATCCTAACCTTATCTAAACACCCTTTGGGTAAACTTCCCACAAACTCCAAAACACCTGCAGCCCTCTAACAAAACATCCAAAGACAACTCCTTAATTTATGGGACTCTCCAGAATAAAAAATGTTTTCCGAAAAACACCCATGCACAAATGGGAAAAGGACCTCAAACAGACATTTACCCCAGACAAATGAAAAAAAGCCATCCACTCTATACGTTATTCATCGCACTGTGAATCACATTGGGAAACGTCCCTAAAATTATGGAAAAGGTGGTACTACATCCCCTTCAGAATGGCAAAAATTCTACCCTACACAATCCCCACTTTGTTGGCAATCATGTGGACAAGTGGGGAATCTCCTATATACATTGTGGGAATGCCCAGCTATTACAAGTTTCTGGAATCAAACTTTTAAGCTCATGGCACAATGCACGGGCATTTTGATCAAACCTAACCCAGAATTAGCCACCCTGAACGTGGGGATAGACTCCTATCCTAAAAAGTATTGGCAAGTAGTTACACACATACTAATAGCAGCTCGATCCCTAATATTACAGAGATGGAAATCACAACAAGTACCTAATACCTCAGAAATAAAAAACGTAGTCAATGTCCACAAGGTGCTTGAAAAGTTCCATATGCCTAATTGAACAGAACTCCCTTTGTTTTATTGACAAGGATAGAACAACGAATGTATGCTGGTTCCTGATGATGGTGACAGATGTATAGTCATTTAATCTGGTTTTACTGTTTAGTAAACAAAGATTCTATACGAATTGATATTGTACCAACTCATGAACCCCTGGCATTGCTGCTGCGCCCTACCAACACAGCATGATCCCAGCGAGAGGTGTTGGGGGAGAGCAGCGGCATGCAGGGACAGAATATAAACTAATGTTATCAGCAGGACCCTGTAAAGATTAAAATGTCTTGCATGTGTTAAAATATCCCTAAGGAGCTACTGAGGTAACTCCACCCCTCTGTATCCCCATTTTTCTGCAGACACAAACAATTTTGTAATCACTACTTCTTTGCAGCTGTTCTAGTAATGAAAATCCTTAAAAAAACAAAAAAAAAAAAAAAAACACGACTGTTTCAAAGTAAGTGGAAATCACCATCAGGCGCTGCTACGCATATAATTAAAGAATACGTTGCATTTTCGCAATGAATGCAAAGTATCCCCTGATTGGACGCGAAAAATTGTGGCATCAATGCCTCACCTCTCTACCTCATTCAATCATAGAATATTTTGGATTTATTGAGAAAATGCAAAGCAATCTATGAATGGTATCCATGCTGAGCAGGCACCCTCCTGTGTTTGTAACGCACCAGAGCACAGAACGTGGAGATCAATGCAGTATCTGTGTGTACTATAGTGATTTCCAGCTTCTAGAGATCAGACAGGTATGGTAAATACAGGATTACATTGGTCCAAGCTGGACCAATGTAACTATGTAACAAATGATTTATCTGGAATTCTTTTTGATACATCAATATTTTAAAATGATTCTGTATACTGCATCAAAGTACCAAACATTGAGACCATTCAAAATTATACATATACTCATTTTATTCTGCATGCAGAAACTCCACTGGAAATAAGCAAAATTAGGCCCAGAAAAAAAAAAATGATTGCTAGTTATCCCACTTTGCACTGGTGATGGCACAGGGGTACTGTTCTCTTCCTAAGTATCATTCATAAGAAAGTAATATGATTTTCTCTAAGGACCACTCACTGTGTATGCACTAAGTGATGGACTTGAAGGACATTTGAGACAGTCTGTTCCCTCCAATGAAAATAATTAAAATGCACTACCAACTATACATAGTAGCAGAATCAAGTTATAATAAATACATCAATATACAGTGGGGGTATTGAAAATAATTAACTCCTTTAAAATAATCACATTTTGTGGTTTGCGGCCTGAAATGAAGACAGACTGTTTTTGTTTTATCCAGTTGTATTTACATGTACATTGTATAACATCCGAGTGAAAGATAGAACACCAACATGTCAGAGGAAAAAATAAAAAATAAAAAAACTAGGGTTGTCCCGATACCGATACTAGTATCGGTATCGGTGCAGATACCAAGCATTTGCACGAGTACTTGTACTCGTGCAAATGCTCCCGATGCCTCATCCGATACTTAGTAGTAGCACAGAGGACACAGAGGGGAGGATACAGGGACACTCAGGGATGATTCATGTTCATGAGCACGTTTACGAACCATAGACGTGGCTATGGCTATGATCATAGCCATAGCCCTGTTGGGATCAAAAAAATAAAAAATAAAAAAGGAGACTGTACAACCACAAGATAGAAAGTGAGCCTACAATATGTTACATGTACATTTATGTTGACCTATTTTGTTTTTGTCAGACAGAAGTAAAGTCCGGCGTTTGGTGTTTTACACTAATAAAATTTCCTCAATTAATAAAAGTTATGGGGGTGACATATAAC